>CAUYQV010072343.1:0-33412 GCA_963574575.1 Galagoides demidoff | reverse complement strand
TAGCAACCTCCAACTCCTGGGCTCAAGTGAGTCTCCTGCTTCCGCCTCCCAAGTAGCTGGGACCACAGGCGCCCGCCACAACACCTGGCCATTTTTTGGTTGCAGCCATCATTGTTGTTTGGTGGGCCCGGGCTGGGGATTGTTCACAATATATCCAAGTGACGAGAATGGTACCTTGTGCATAGTGGCCACTAAAAAAAAACCCTGTTAAATGAAAGCATGCCTGAAATAGTCTTGAAAGCAGTCAGGCAAGGTCACTATAACAAAGAAAATAACAGTCTAGTTTTATGTACAAACAGGAAAAATCCTAAAGAAAATATTGGTAAGTAAAAGTAAGAATGTATAAAAATAACATATAACAACTAAACTGTATTTCCTGGGAAACAAGGTTGATGAGGAAATCTATTATTGTAGTCTACTATTTTTTTTTTGTAGACAGAGTCTCACTATGTTGCCTTCTGTAGAGTGCCATGGCATCACAGTGCACAGCAACCTCCAACTCTTGGGCTTAGACAATTCTCTTGCTTCAGTGTCCCAAGATGCTGGGATTACAGGCACAGGCCACTATGCCCATCTATTTTTTATTGCAGTTGTCATTGTTGCTTAGCTGACCCGGGCTGGGTTTGAACTTGTCAGCCTTGGTATGTGAGGCTGGCACCATAACCACTGTGCTATGGGTGCCGAGCCTGTAGTCCACTATTTTAACAGATTAAAGGGTGAAAAACATGTGTTCTAGTCACTTCAGAAAAAGAACATTTTTGATATAATTCAAAATTGAAAAAGAAAAAAGCTATTTAGAATTAGAAAGAAAATTCACAAATTGACAAAGTTAATCTACAAAAAACCCCTATAGTAAATATCATATATTAATGAATGCCTTTTATTATTATTATTATTTTTTTTGCCGGAGTGGGGTTAGAACCTGCCACCTCTGTTATATGGGGCCGGTGCCCTACTCCTTTGAGCCGTCACCCTAATGAATACCTTTTAAAGTCAGCAAGAAGATAAGGATTCCTGCAACAACTGTTACTCTTCAATAGGCAGTCAATATAAAAAAGTTGTCAGCTCTTCGCTAGGAATTTTATTTTTTCTTTTTTTGAGACAGAGTCTCACTTTATCACCCTTGGTAGAGTGCTGTGGCGTCACAGCTCACAGCAACCTCCAACTCCTGGGCTTAGGCGATTCTCTTGCCTCAGCCTCCCAAGTAGCTGGGACTACAGGCACTCACCACAGCACCTGGCTATTTGTTTTGTTGCAGTTTGGCTGGGGCCAGATTTGAACCTGCCACCCTCAGTATATGGGGCCAGCGCCCTACCAGCTGAGCCACAGGAGCAGCCCCACTTCACTGGGAATTTTAATAAAAGCTCAACAGAGTGTGCACAAGTGTCTGTGTGTGTGAATGTGAGCATGAGTGCTTTTTAAAAAAACTGACCTTGATGACTTCATTTTAGAATTCATATGGAACATCAGAGGGCTAAGAACAGTCAAGACATTTTTAAAAGAAGAACTTATCTAACCAGGGATTGACTCATTCTGAAAGTTGTAATTAAGACACCAGTGAAGGGTAGAAAATAGACGAGTAGAACTGAAGAAAGAGCCTAAAACTAAACCCATACATATATAGAAACTTGATTCATGATAGAAATGCTATTGACAGTAAGTGAAGAAAGGCTAGACTAATGAGTAAATTAGACTGGAACGATGGGTAATGCATATAAAACAGGAGGAACTGGATTCTTGCCTCATAATAAATGCACACACAAAAAATCCTAATGTATTATGGACTTAAATGTGAGTGGATAGACTTTAAGACTTCTTGAAGAATATCTTCTTCTTCTTTTTTTTTTTTTTTCTGAGACAGAGTCCCCAGGCTAGAGCACTGTGGTGTCAGCCTGCCCCACAGCAACCTCAAACTCCTGGATTCAAGCAATCCTCTTACCTCAGCCTCCTGAGTAGCTGGGACTACAGGTGGTGGACACAACGCCTGGCTAATTTTTTCTACGTCTTGCTCTTGCTTGGGTTGGTCTCACACTCCTGAGCTCAAGTGATCAACCTCACACCTTGGCCTCCCAGATTGCCAGGATTACAGGGCACGATCCACCATGCCTGGTCTCATTTTTTAATTTAAATTTTTAGTTTTTATGGATATTTATATTAGGAAGTATTTCAGAAATACAAAAAGGTATAAAGAATAATATCATAATTAAGTGTCTATGACTCAATGTAAGGTATAAAACTTTACAAAAATAGTTGAAACTCCTTTTGTAATCCTTACCAATTGTATTTCCCTTCCTTCATCCTTAATAACCATAGTTTCCCAAATTTGTATTGTTATTCCTATGCTTGGCTTCCTAATTTTACCTACATATGCATGTACCCTTAGAACTCCCTGTTGTATTCTTTGGCACTTTATATACGTGGCATCATTTGGTACATATCCTTCTGTGGCTTTTTTTCCCAATAATTTTTTTTGTTTGTCCATGTTGATGTGGCAGGATTCTTTGTATGCAGTTTTAAGTTATGTTTCCTATCCTCTAAGATTTAGAAAAAATTGTTATGAGAGGCTCAACACCTGTAGCTCAGTGGCTAGGGCGCCAGCCACATACATCAGAGCTGAAGGGTTCTAACCTAACCCTGGCCTGTGAAGCAACAATGACAACTGCAACAAAAAAATAGCAGGACATGTGGCAGGCACCTGTAGTCCCAGCTACTCAGGAGACTGAGGCAAGACAATCGCCTGATCCCAAGAGTTTGAGGTTGCTGTGAGCTGTGGCATTATAGCACTCTACCCAGGGCGCCATAGTGAGACTCTATCTCTTTTTCTTTTCTTTCTTTTTTTTTTAGAGACATAGTCTCACTTCGTGGCCCTTGGTATAGTGCTGTGGTGTCACAACTCACAAACTCACAGCAACCTCCAGCTCTTGGGCTCAGGTGATTCTCTTACCTCAGCCTCCTGAGTAGCTGGGACTACAGGCGCCTGCCACAATGCCCGGCTATTTTTTGTTGCAGTTTAGCTGGTGTCGGGTTTGAACCCTCCACCCTCGGTATATGGGGCCAGCGCCCTACTCACTGAGCCCACAGATGCCACCTGAGACTCTGTCTCAAAAAGAAAATAAAATTGTTATGAGAAATTTAAAACATAAAGAGAGTAAACAGAATCTCATAATGGTTCTTTTTTTTTTTTTGGCTGGAGGTGGTTTGAACCCACCACCTCCAGCATATGGGACCAGCACCCTACCCTTTTGAGCCATAGGCACCGCCCTTGTGTTTTCTTTTCTTTTCTTTTCTTTTCTTTTTTTTTTTTTTTTTTGAGACAGAGTCTCACTTTGTCACCCTTGAGTGACATGCATAGTAGAGGGCCATAGCGCCATAGCTCACAGCAACCTCAAACTCATGGGCTCAAGCGATCTCTTGCCTCATCCTCTGAAGTAGCTGGGACTACAGGTGCCCACCACAACATGTGGTTATTTTTAGAGACGGAGGTCTCATTCTTGCTTAGGCTGGTTTTGAACTCTTGAGCTCAGATAATTCACCTACCGTGGCCTCCAGAGTGCTAGAATTACAGGGAGGAGCCATTGCACCTGGCCTCATAATGATTCTTCACGAATTCATCATCCAGCTTTAACAGTTATCAGCCACATGGTCAATTTTGTTTAATTTATACCCTCACTCATTTCCTCCCCTCTTGTATTATGTTGAAGCAAATTTTAGACATCATATCATTCTTCTCTAAATATTTCAATACATATTTTTCTAAAAGCAAAGGGCTATTTTTAAAAAGACACAATCACTCATAACATCTACAAATTATTAACAAGTTTTCAATAACATCAAATATCCAGTCAGTGTTCAAATTTCTCATGTGTCATGTTTTTTACATTCTGTTTGAATCAAGTTCTCTTTTAACTTGTTTTTTTACTTCCTGTGGGCTACCCTGTGCAAAGCATTGGATGAAGTTCTGTTCAACACATCAGGGTGTTGAAGCTCTTACTCTGAGGAAATGGCATCTTGCTCACTCCATTGATGAGCTAAGAATCCAGACTTCCTCAGGTGGCCTGTGGTAACCAACAGCAATTTCATTTTTTTTTTGAGACAGAGCCTCAAGCTATCCCCCTGGGTAGAGTGCTATGGCATCACAGCTCACAGCAACCTCCAACTCCTGGGCTCAAGTGAGTCTCCTGCCTCCGCCTCCCAAATAGCTGGGACCACAGGCGCCCGCCACAACGCCCGGCTATTTTTTGGTTGCAGCCATCACTGTTGTTTGGCGGGTCCGGGCTGGATGGATTCAAACCTGCCACCTTAGGTGTATGTGGCTGGTGCCTAAGCCACTTGAGCCACAGGCGCCGAGCCACCAACAGCAATTTCCACAGATGCCTGTTTGGACATCACTGATATTTACTAACTCTGTGATTTCTTTTTTGGTGTGCTTTCTATGGTCCTTATGTAAAAGAGCTCCTTTAACATATTTTTCTTCTTAACACCTTTTAGATACCTATACAGTTTCTCAGTATTTACCATATTGAGTAAGATAAATAATACTTGTTTATATTCATGCTAAGCAAATACTGATTTCCATCATCTTTCCATCTTTGTTCTTCTTTAAAACTGAAAAAGGGATGTGGGATGAGATGAAGGACTGAGGTAATGACCAAATAAAGTAATGTACCTGTAAGTAAATTGCAACCCAGACAGTGCTATACAATGGTAGTTTTAGTAGAAGAAGCAATGCTTATCTCATACCCATTTTAACTTCATAGTAACTATACTGACAGCTTCTCCTTAGTCTCCTTGTCTTATATTCAGGCCCATACCCATGAGTGGGGCTGTTGTAGTGTGGCACCCTGTGCCAGGCCATGGCAGTCTTGCCAGTGGTGCTTCTCATTGTTGGCACAATGGAATTTTTATGACAATTGGAATATTTTCCCCTTTTTTATTAAGAATAAACATGAGTAGAAAAATGAGGCTGCTGATGCTAGTAGTTAGACGCATCTCTGTAATAAATGTGCTACCATTAAGACAAAGAGGAGCTCCTTAGAGATACTAAGAGCAACTAATCTTTGGCCCCATTAGAACTCTTAGTTGTAGGCTAGTTGACATATATTCTTTTAAGAGTAAAAAAATAATTGGCCAGGCGAGGGGCTCATACCTGTTATCTTAACACTTTGGGTGGCTAAGGTGGGAGATCACTTGAGGAGTTTGAGACCAGCCTGAGCAATATAGTGAGACCCTATCCTTCACTATTCAAAAATTTTTAAAAATTAGCCAGGTATGGTGGTACACACCTGTAGTCCCAACTATTCAGGAAGATGAGGCAGGAGGATCCCTTGAGCCCAGGAATTTGAGGTTATAGTGAGCTATGATGACACTACTAACTAGGGCAACAGAGCAGGAATCTGTTATACACACAATAATAACAATAATACTAAATAAAAAGAATTTAAAAAGAAATATTATCGGCTCGGCGCCTGTGGCTCAATTGGCTAAGGCACCAGCCACATACACCTAAGGTGGTGGGTTCGAATCCCCAGCCCGGGCCCGCCAAACAACAATGATGGCTGCAACCAAAAAATGGCTGGGCGTTGTGGCGGGCACCTGTGGTCCCAGCTACTTGGGAAGCGGAGACAGGAGACTCGCTTGAGCCCAGGAGTTGGAGGTTGCTATGAGCTGTGATGCCATGGCACTCTACCCAGGGGGATAGCTTGAGGCTCCATCTCAAAAAAAAAAAAAAAAGAAACAATATCTACAAATGCTAAAAATATATTGCTTGATACTATGATTAAAATGTGAAATGCAATTAGGGATTTTATAATGATTTTGGCTTTCTGGGAATGAACTGTCCTTAACACATAAAAACCTATCATTTGACTTTCATACATTTGACGTTTAGATATTTTCAGAAACACGTCATGTTAGAAACATGGAGCTGCCCATAATTGAGTAAAGTTTCCCCTGCCACAATTACCCACAGAGGTGAACTCTGGAGGTATAGTGAGGAGACCAGCCTAGTCCTGGCGTAAGGCTCAGCCAGCCTGGAGTGGAGGGTGGCAGGAAAAAGGGGGTGGATACCTTGCCCAGGAGAGTAAGCCACTTCTTACTCTTTTTCTTTTTGCAGTCATGTCATAATAAGCCATCCTGATGACATATCCCCAGTTCGCATGGTCAAAATATGCTGTCCAGCTGCATTCTTTCCTCCTGTGGTAGGCGTTGTAGGTACCACGTTTTGGTATTTGGGTGAGGCAGGAGCCTCAACAGCCTCATTGAAGTCTTGATGACACTGAAACCTGGCAGTGAGTTAAGGCATCATTCGGTATAAGACAGAGGACTCCTTCAGCAGGTAGGACTGGCAGCGTTCTGTAGCTTAAGGCCAATGACAGTTCTTTATCTCATGGCCTTGACTATCTGTAGATAGAATAGTGGATACATGCAGCTTTCACCATCTGTTCTGCCTTGAATTACAAATACACCAAGAATGTGCATCACAATTACATCATTACAGAGAGGAGGCTAAAGTGACTATATAGCCCCTATGCCGTATTTTAGATCTAACACCTTATGTAATTTATTTTGGATAAAGCTTTGGGGGCAGAAAAAAATCATCATCTAAAAATAATACCATCAATACTACTTTTCCTTTGATATCATACTAAACTCAGCTATGTTTGATTGTATTTTTACTGTGTTTGCTCTTGAGAGGTAAATTCTGCTGAGTATTAGAATAAATGGTCTTGGGTTTAAAATCTAGCTCATATTTTGAGATTTTTCAATACAAGAGAACCTTAGGGAAACAGAATATCGTAATGATGATAATGACCCTCCACTTTATTTAGCAAACATGGTACGTTGGATTTGAGTTGCCTTGTCTGTTTGCTAACTGGATTGTGAGTTGTTTGGCAAAGTTTTCTTCATTTTTTTATTCCCAATGGCACTTAGCACATGGTAGGAATATAGTGAAGTAGAACAGAGAAGACATGAATATAAATAATTATAATACAAGGCAGAAAGTAGGGCTGAGAAAAGAAGTATGAACTAGCTGTGGGATCCTAGAAGAGAGAAGAGATGACTTTTTAGTTGGGAGAACTGGAAAGGCTAAATGGTTGGTATCAAGTCAGCTGGGTCTTGACAGATAGGTGGACCTCTACCAAATAAATATGGAAGATAAGAGTTATCATATATTGAAAGTTTATTCTGTGCCAGGCACTGTGCTAAGCATTTTCATGCCTAATCCAACTGAATCTTCCCAACTGTATGAGAAATGTGCCATTATTATCCCACTTTAGACCTGAAGAAACTTGTAGCTTAGGCAGATTAAGTGATTATTTTTTTCTTTTTTCTTTTTTTCTTGAGACAGAATGTCACTCTGTTGCTGGGGCTAGAGAGCTGTGATGTCAGAGCTCATAGCAACCTTAAACTCCTGGTCTCCAGAGATCCTCTTGGCCTCAGCCTCCCAAACTCTCTGGTCTCTAGAGATCCTCTTGGTCTCAGCTGGACTATAGACACCCACCACAACGCCCAGCTATTTTTTTCCCTTATTTTTAGTAGAGACAGTGTTTCACTCTTGCTCAGGCTGGGTTTGAACTCCTGATCTCAGATTATCCATCTGCCTCCGCCTCCCAGAGTGATGGGATTACAGGTGTGAGCCACCTCTCCCCCAGCTTTAAGTGATTTTTTCCAAGTCACACAGCTGGTAAGCAACAGAACAAGGATTCAGTCCAGTTCTTAAACATTGGGCTGGCTATATCAGTGGTTCTCAACCTTCCTAATGCCGTGACCCTTTAATACAGTTTCTCATGTTGTGATGACCCCCAACCATAAAACTATTTTTGTTGCTACTTCATAACAAAGTAATGTAATTTTGCTACTATTATGAATTGTAATGTAAATATCTGATATGCAGCAGACCCCCAAAGGGGTTGTGACCCACAGGTTGAGAACCACTGGACTATACTGTCCCTTATTCTGGAAGTGAATTCAGTAGTTCAGTGTTTAGAAAAGTATGGCTATGTTCTGAAAACATTTACTAGTGATAAGGCTGGAGAATAGAGAATATGCAGGGTAGAGAGAGAACAGAGAGAAATGAGGTTGTTCTGTTGGTCAGGAACAGATGACAGAGAACTTTGAATGCTCTGCTAAGGAACCAGGGGATTTTTGGAGGGTGATAGAGGCATTAAACACCTATTAGTGGAGTGGCAGGACCAGATATACGCTTTAGGGAGACAATTCAGTGTGAAGGGGTGAGATGAGAGGCATCAGAACCAGTTTGGTGGCTATTGCGTTAATGGTGCAGGAGTGAAAAGGCATGCATAGCTCCAAGAGTATGTGATTATGTGATTTCCTCCTATAAGCCTAGTTGGGATTCTTACATTTTAAGAAAAAAATGCACGTTCAAAAATTCAGAACAGAAACTAGGGCATACTTATAAGCTTTATAAAATATGCTCTATTTAAGAGCTTTTAAAATAAGACTTGGTTTAGAGAATGTTTTGTAGATGAATCTTTAGGAACTGCATAAATTGACCCACGTTTATGTAGCATTCTTTGAAAGAACAGTCACCAGTGACTACAGAGGAATATGGGGAATATGTTATTACATGTCATATAAATTCATGAAGTATTTCTTTTAAAAAACTGAAACCCCAGAAACCAATAGCATTTTGACATCGGACAACTCTCTAGATGCCTAGAGAGTTACATCTGGACTATGTGCTGGATCTACAATGGTTCCCTTGTCCATGTTGCTTGCCCACATTCCCAGTGTGTGTAGCTCTGAGGCAATGTGTGATACCATGACATTGCCTTCCTACGGTATCGCTCATGAAGAGGCAGGCTCACTTAACCTTACTCTTGTGAAGAGTTCATTCCCACGATTTCCCACCCTGAAGTGCAAAATAAACAAATAATAGAAATTAGGTTTGCGTTAGAGCTTGTCACCCACTTTCTAGGATCTTACCAGCAAAGGTACAAACATGTCCTGTTTACTGCACTGCCTATGAGAATGGCAGTATTTCACATCTCGCCACTGCCCAACATTTTTCATTTGCCACCTAAAACATGACACCCAGATATCATGAAATTATTAATTTTTTTATTTTTTGGAGATGGAGCCTCAAGCTATCCCCCTGGGTAGAGTGCCATGGCATCACAGCTCATAGCAACCTCCAACTCCTGGGCTCAAGCGAGTCTCCTGCCTCCGCCTCCCAAGCAGCTGGGACCACAGGAGCCCACCACAACGCCCGGCCATTTTTTGGTTGCAGCCGTCATTGTTGTTTGGTGGGCCTGGGCTGGGGATTCGAACCCACCACCTTAGGTGTACATGGCTGGCGCCTTAGCCGATTGAGCCACAGGCGCCGAGCTGAAATTATTAATTTTAAGTGTGAGAGTTATTATATTGAAGATGGGTTTTTAACTTTTAGATGCCTGGGATTTGTTTCAAAACAGCACAGGATGAAGGAAGTTTGTAGAGGTACAAATAAAATAATAATGACCATGAGTTGATGATTGTTGAAGCTGGATAATAGGTACATGAAGGAATCATTATACTATTCACTATATAAATTAGTGAATAATTATTAGTTTTACAAAGGTCTAATTTTATAGATGTTTGAAATTATAAATAATTTTGAAATGATCATTCTCTACTCAGCAGAATTAATTTTAAGATTTGGGGGTAAGGCTTCGTACCTGTGGCTCAAGTGACTAAGGCGCCAGCCACATACACCTAAGGTAGAGGGTTCAAATCCAGCCTGGGCCCGCCAAACAACAATGACGGCTGCAACCAAAAAATAGCCGGGCGTTGTGGCTGGCGCCTGTGGTCCCAGCTACTTGGGAGGCCGAGGCAGGAGACTCGCTGGAGCCCAGGAGTTAGAGGTTGCTGTGAGCTATGATGGTACAGCACTCTACCCAGGGGGACAGCTTGAGGCTCTGTCTCAAAAAAAAAAAAAAAAGATTTAGGGTTAAAAAGGAGAAATACAAATGGATTGTTTCTAGAAAAATGTGTAATTTTTCTTCATTTATAGTATACTAATCAGTCCCTCAACTCTCCAGGTGCCTACACTAGTTCTGTAGAACTGTGATTAGTTGTGTATGCATTTGCCTGTGCCTTTTATCTGTGTGGTAAGAGCATTTTCACTTCTGATTTGTCTGTTCCATTAGATTAGCAATCTCATCGTGGCAAGAATTTTTATTTAACTGGCCCCTCACCCTATAGCACAGAGTACTCGTATGTTTCAAGAATGATAAAATAAATCATCCATACGAAATCAAAGAGTATAAGTCAGCATTTTTCAAAAGGCTGGCAAAGAAGTGGTGATAATCTAAATGTTGGTTTATGTATCAGAAGCATCTGACTTCAATTCAGTCACCTTCTTAAACTAGGGAGAATGCATCATATATTTTCTTCCTATAAGATAAAAATGATCTAGTCTCACAGTGGAGAAGGGAGAGGAAGGAAAAGGGAGAGAAATGGAGATGGAGATGGGAGCCATGTTCCTCAGTGACCCACCCATTCCTAAGTGGTGGAGACCATGGACTTGTTCCCAGCGGGCTGTGTTCACCACCCTGGCTCGGTGTCTTATTAGTGTGGTTCTTCTGAGTAGCTTAACTTGTAGCAGCAGCTATAGCTCATTTTCTCTTTTTGCACTGAGTTGTGGAAAATTTGATTGTTGAAAAAGGTCATAGCATAATTTTAAAGGTGCGCAAAAGGCCGTGAATGTCCAGGGACTTGCTCGAGGTCATAGTTATGCACCCAGGCTCATACAAAAATCCAGGTCTCCTCCATAGTTCACTACTATGAGCCAACTCGCCACCTCCACCCAAATTCTAGAGATATACCTTGGGGGTTTGTTTTGAAGATTTTAGGCTGATGAGAATCAAGGCATAGGTTAACAGAGGCCCTGTTTGAGAACGATAGTCTCTAGTTTGGGGTTTCAAAAGGAAGTTTAGAGAGGATGGCTTATCTCTTAAGCAACCTGTTAAAATGACTGAAAGGATCACTGTGGGGTAAGGGATGACATACTCAGCCACACTGAAACTGGATCTACTGCTCTTGGTAAGGAAATAAAGGAGGAAGTGAAGCAGATTCATCATTGCTTAAGAAGCTTGGTATGCGGAGCTAGGATTCCCTAGCTGTTGACAGGGCAACAGCAGGAAATTCTCACTCACAAGCTCTTAGGCTCCAACTGAGAAGGGCTAGGAGCTGCTGGGTGTTGGGACAGACCTGTCTCCCAGCATTCTGAGGAGCTCATAGGAACAGTGGTGATGTCAGGTCTTTCTGGCTAGCATTGCTCAATACTTCTGGAAAGTTTTCTTTAGTAGAAACCTTATATAGAAGTTCTGGGCTCGGCACCTGTGGCTCAAGTGGCTAAGGTGCCAGCCACGTACACCTAAGGTGGTGGGTTCGAATCCAGCCCGGACCCGCCAAACAACAATGATGGCTGCAACCAAAAAATAGCTGGGTGTTGTGGCGGGCGCCTGTGGTCTCAGCTTCTTGGGAGGCGGAGGCAGGAGACTCGCTTGAGCCCAGGAGTTGGAGGTTGCTGTGAGCTGTGAAGCCACAGCAGTCTACCCAGGGGGATAGCTTGAGGCTCTGTCTCAAAAAAAAAAAAAAAAAAAAAAGTTCTGAATGACTAATTGGCAAATATGGCTTGGATATAACACATAGATTTATTTGTGATTTGTTTGTTTGAAAGTTTCTTCTAGTAAATGGACATTAACACTAGAATTTCCACTTCTCTTGCACCCCTAAAAGTGGTTAAAAATATGAGAAGTGAACAAGCCCTTATTCCAGGGGCTTGGAATATCAGACACGTCAGCTAACTTGAGCTCTTGGCAGGCTCTCAACCCTAATTATTACTCTAGGAGTAGGTATTTTTTCAGCTGTCAATAATGCAAAATTGGGCGATGCCTGTGGCTCAGTGGGTAGGGTGCCAGCCGCATATACCGAGGGTGGCAGGTTCCAACCCAGTCACAGCCAAACTGCAACAAAAAATAGCTGGGTGTTGTGGCCAGCACCTGTGGTCCCAGCTACTCAGAAGGCTGAGACAAGAGAATCAGCTAAGCCCAAGAGCTGGAGGTTGCTATGACCTATGAGCTATCACACCACTGCACTCTACAGAAGGCGACAAAGTGAGACTCTGTCTCTAAAAAAGAAAAAAACATACAAAATTATAGCTTGCAGGGGCAATACGGTGCCTGACAATTAAGTTCATGAACTCATCCTAGAAAAAGTGCTACATAGCTCATTGATGAATGTCACTATGGTCGCTTTCAAAGTACCCCCCTTAGGAACTGTCCCCTCAGTTCCCCTTCCACGCTAGCTCCTACACCACCCTTCAAAGCAATTTTGGAACTCTTTTTCTGAAATAGCCATCAGAGCTATTGCTATATTAGCCTTGATGTCCTGGATGTCATCAAAATGTCTTCATTTCAATATATCCTTTATCTTCCAGTAAAGTAAAAAGTCAGTGGGGGCCACATCAGGTAAGTAGGGAGGGTGTTCTAATACAATAATTTGTTACTGGTTAAAAACTCCCTCACAAACAGTGCTGTGTGAGCTGGTACATTGTTGTGATGCAAGAGCCCTGAGTAGTTGGTGAAAAGTTCAGGTGGTTTTGTCTAACTTTTTGACGCAGCATTTTCAGCACTCTCAAATAGTAAACTTGATTAACTATTTGTCTGGCTGGTATAAATTTATAATAAGCAATCCCTATGATGTTAAAAAAGGTTAACACTTTGTTTTGATTTGGACCAATGAAACTTTTTTTGGTCATGGAGAATCGGGCTGACTTCTATTGTGTACTTTGATGCTTTGTTTCAGGGTTGTATTGGTATCTCCATGTTTCATTATCAGTGATAACACAGCCCAAAATATCGTCTTGCCTCTCCAAAAGATCTTGGCAAACTTTGACTCTCCTTTGCTTTTGTTCATTGATGAGCTTCTTCAGGACCATTTTTGCACACACCTTTCTCATGCCAAGACTTTCAGTTAAGATTTTCCTGTTTCTTTATGGATGTTTACTTGGTCTAGTATACTTCTCACAGTCAATCAATTATTTTGATGTACAATTTGACAAATTTTTCCAATGTGTTTATCAGTTTTGTTTGTTACTGGCTGCCCTGACCTCTCTTCATCAGTGATGCTTTCTCTCCCTTCAGAAAAATATAATCCATTTGTACACCACCATTTTCTTCATGGCATTATATCCATAAACTTGGACTAACATGTCCCTGATTTCACTTCAACTCTTGCCAAGTTTAACCAGAAATTGAATGTTCTTTCATTGCTCTAAGTCAAGTTCCAACATTCTGGCAATGGCACACAAAAACATCCAGCAACAATGAACCCCACTCAGCAAGATACCAACCACCACACATTAACACAAAAGCAGCTGTGAGATGCTGATATACCAAGGTTGTAAAACCTTACTGAGTTGTTGTAAAGTGCTGCAAACATAAGTGCATGGTGGCAAGTTCACAAACTTAATTGTCAGGTCTCGTATCTAGCTACCCTTCTGAAGTGTCCCTAGGTATAAAAAGAGCCTTGGATTTTCCCTACTTGCACATAGGCAAGCCTTGAGTCTAGATTATCTAGTGTCCCCTGCTCTGTCTGCTCCTTGACAGGAATGAGATGAAATTCCCATCCTCATGCCATGGCCTAGTTCAGCCTTCTGTTTTCTCTTCTGTTGTAACTTCCTCAGGAGGCTCGGTGCCAGCCACACACACCAAGGGTGGCAGGTTTGTACTCTACCCAGGCCAGCTAAACAACTGTAACAAAAAATAGCTGGACGTTGTGGTGGGCACCTATAGTCCTTGGTACTTGGGAGGCTGAAGCAAGAGAATTGCTTAAGCCTAAGAGTTTGAGGTTGCTGTGAGCTGTGACGCCAGGGTACTCTACCGAGGGCAACATAGTAAGACTCTGTCTCAAAAAAAAAAAAAGAAAGAAAGAAAGAAAGAAACGTCTTTAAGAGCCAACTCAAATCTTCTTTGCCTTAATGTGTGTCCATTTCTTGAGTAGCACAATAAAATTCTTGATCATTATTAAGTAGCCACTACTTGAAATTTTTTGTTTTTTGAGACAGAGCCTCAAGCTGTCCCCCTGGGTAGAGTGCTGTGATATCACAGCTCACAACAACCTCCAACTCCTGGGCTCAAGCAAGTCTCCTGCCTCAGCCTCCCAAGTAGCTGGGACCACAGGCACCCACCACAACGCCTGGCTATTTTTTTTTTTTGGTTGCAGCCGTCCTTCTTGTTTGGCCGGCCTGGGCTGGATTCGAACCCTCCACCTTAGGTGTATGTGGCTGACACCTTAGCTACTTGAGCCACAGGCGCCAAGCCATTACTACTTGAAATTTGAGCCTCTTAGAAAAAAGATATTTTAAATCTGACAAATAAACACATAAATTAATAAACATGCCATACCGTAGACTTGGAGTCAAGTAGAAGAGAGGGTAGGAAGAGTACCCTGAACTGGGACCTTGCAATGAACTACAGGGGCCAATCATTCTTTTTGAGACAGAATCTCACTCTGTCACCCTGGTTAGAGTGCTGTGGCATCATAGCACACAGCAACCTCAGAGATCCTCTTGCCTCAGCCTCTTGAGTAGCACTATAGGTGCCCGCCAGCAGTAGACAGGGCAGCAACTATGGCTCAGTGAGTAGGGTGCAGGCCCAATATACTGAGTGTGGTGGGTGGCTATTTTTAGAGACAGGGTCTCACTCTTGCTCAAGTTGGTCTTGAACTCCTGAGCTCAAGCAATTATAGGCATGAGCCACTGCTCCACAGCCTCATTATTATTATTATTATTTTACAGGGTTTTTTTTTTTTTTTGGCCGAGTCTGGGTTTGAACCCGCCACCTTCGACATATGGGGCTGGTGCCCTACTCCTTTGAGCCACAGGCACCGCCCCCAGCCTCATTCTTAATGATAAGAGAGCAGGGCCTAGGCTGACACAATAGGGAGAGATTCTGACTCTGGATTCATACAGGGTAGAAGACATCTTTTATTTTATTATTATTTTTTTTAGAGACAGAGTCTCCCTTTATTGCCCTGGGTAGAGTGCCATGGCAGCATCACACAGCTCACAGCAACTTCCAACTCCTGGGCTTAGGTGATTCTTTTGCCTCAGCCTCCTGAGTCGCTGGGACTATAAGCGCTCGCCACAATGCCCAGCTATTTTTTTTTGTTGCGGTTTGGCCACTGCCAAGTTTGAACTCGCCACCCTCGGAATATGGGGCTGGCGCCCTACTCACTGAGCCACAGGCGCTGCCTGGTAGAAGATCTTTAAAGGGAAGATCAACAATTCAAAGATGTGAGTTAGTGACTCCTGGGACATAGGGATAGAGATCTAACCAAGAGACACTTGAGGAATAGGCTGGAACAGGCAGGCTTCAGGACTTTGAGGGAACAATGCACTTCTGGGGCAAAGGCATGAAGGATGCCGGGGCAAGGGGATGAAGCCATGCTGGAGCCCTTCAAGAAGGATAAATCAGGCCCCACTGGATGGTGGATAGCTTTGTCTTGGGCAAACCAGCCAGGCCATTTGTGAATCTTTGGATCTATCTTGTCACGTGGCAGCCATCTTCAGGTTTTAATTTATGTTCTTCCTTCTGAATGCAACCTTATGTTATGGTTTTTATGTCTTAGGCCCCCTAAGTGGTGTATATTTTCTGGGTGTCAAATGCTTTGTATACACAATGATTTGTACTTTTCTTCCTCTGATCCTTTGCATTGCTTTTTAAAGCCCACTTCCTTGCTTCCTAACAATTAATTGCACATGATAAGGGTAGTAACTATGGTATTCAGTATGACTCATATCCTTGCTTAATGGGCTGCTACCCAGGCCTATTAGAAGTACTGAAATGTAATTCTAAATTCACAATCACAAGAAGTATAGTAATAATCTATTTTCTGGGATCATTTTTCTTTCAGAAATGTCTTGAAAATTTTATTGATTCTTTCCTGGAAAATTGAGTCTTCTGTCCCCTTATTGAAGTTCTCATTGTAATTATCGTTTGAGATATGAGAAAATACCAGAAAAATAAGTAACAGGTTTTTTTTTATCCCTTATATGTTTCATCTACCTCCACACATAGTTATTTTAAGAGTGCTTAAATGGGGCGGCACCTGTGGCTCAAAAGGGTAGGGTGCCTGCGCCAGCCCCATATGCTAGAGGTGGCGGGTTCAAACCCATCCCCAGCCAAAAAATAAAAAAAGAGTGCTTAAATGTACTGAATGCTCACTAAGAATTTGTGATGGATTTAAAACCTTAACAGTTTAAAAAAGCTGTCCTGGATGACTGAATCCAATCTATTCTGATGTCCTTGAATGGGAATCTGTCAGAGGTTGGTCACTAAGTGGCAAAGGCAGGATGGCTTAGAAGCAGTGCCACCTCTTGTGGCAAAGCCATGGAAGAGCTGCTGCTCTGTGGATATGAGGACAGTCACTTTGCCTGTGTTCTGCACATAGGGGCACAGCCTTGATAAGGAAAAAGATGTTTCTCTGCCATCTTTTAGACAAAGTGGACAAGCACAGTGCCTAGGCCCCTTGCCTTGGCCAGAGGCAGCCTCATATGGTCTATCACCAGGTCTGCAGCCATACCTAACTGTCCAGGTCCTGTGGCGCTCATACAAACTGCACCTGCTTACATACATATAAAGTGCTCTTGCAGTGTGGCACTACTTGGCAAATTAAGTATATGCATATCCTATGATGAGATTTCTGTAGTCAATTGGTGCCCTTTTCTTTCCTATACTAAGCAGGAGAGATGTTGCAAACAACAGAAACCTGGTGGAAGTAAGAACAAAGGACTGTTTGTAGAGCCGTATCCTACAGTTGCACAGACTGTGCCTTCAACAAGCCTGCACCCGAGGGAGTGAGTGGGGCCTGAAACCCAGCTTGAGCTCTACTTTGCTGAGCCTTGTACTGTGAGGCTGCATCCCATGAGGAGGAGGTGCCTTTTCTGAGGCACATAAAGACACCACGGGGTGAGAGGTTGCCTAAAGAGATTCCCACAAGGGTCCAAAATGAGTATATAAGAGATTACCTGTGGCAGCTTTATTTTGGTGGTGGGAAGTTCAAGGCCCTTGGAGTGTCCAATACTGGGGAAGCAAAGAGGCCAAATGCAGTGGGTGCACACTGTGGAGAGTCCACAGCAGTCAGAATTAGGGCTTAGATGGGCACAAAGCAAAATGGTCTTCAAAACAAAGCAAGGAGTGCAAAATGTAAGACATAAAAGGAGATTTAGAACAGTACACACATAGTATTGATGTAAATTAAAATATATGCAACACACTTTGCATGAACACATACAAGCCTATATATATATATACACACACACACATACATTAGGATGGTTGCCTAATGGGTAAGGACAGGAGGGAAGAATAAGAATAGGAGGAAATACATACATATATACAAAACGAAAGAGGGGTCTTGTATGGACCAATTATAGTATAATGAGCCCCGAACTAAAAAGTGTGATGATTAACTTAACACTCTATACCAAAGACATTATAATTTTTTTTTTTGACCTAGGGGCGCTGGACCCTGCCATTTGAAGCTTTCCTCAGCCCAGCTGTTGACTCCCAGCACAGCCTTAATGAGATGAACAAGCTTCTTAATGATCTCATTGACAGAAATTTATATCTGTATTCTGTGAGCTGTCTCATAATATGCCAGCACCTATCAAACTCAGAGGTAGATGAACTTTTTTTTTTTTTTTGAGACAGAGTCTCAAGCTGTTACCTGGGTAGAGTGCCACAGCATCATGGCTCACAGCAAGCCCAAACTCTTGGGCTTAAGTGATTCTTTTGCCTCAGTCTCCCAAGTAGCTGGGACTACAGGTACTCAACACAACACCCAGCTATTTTTTGGTTGTAGTTGTCATTGTTTAGCAGGCCCAGGCTAGATTTGAACCCGCCAGCTCTGGTTATGTGGCTGGTGCCCCGGCCACTGAGCTACAGGCACTGAGCCTGATGAAGCTTTTTTTTAGATTAGAAATGGGTCTCACTATCTTGCCCAGGCTGGGGTACATTGTCTATTTACAAGCTTGATCATAGTGCACTGCAGCCTCCAACTCCTAGGCTCAAGTGCTCCTCCCACCTCAGCTTCCTGAGTAGCAAGCAGGACTGCAGTCACACACCATTCCCAGCTTATCCTCTTTAAAATCCTTGCAAATTACCTTGTTTTATCTGTATTGTTTTAGTTTCCTAATGTCCATTAAACTAACTAAAGCATTTATTCTCTTGGGGAATGAATATCTGAAAGCTAGGTTAATGGAGGGGGCCAAAGAGAAAGCTGAAATGGGGCTGCAGAAGGCAAAGCTACCTGAGATAGACTTGCTGGAACTTACAGCCAGGCGGCTTCCACAAAAGGCTCCAGTCCTCCCAGAAATCTCACTAGGGAAGCCTTGCACCTAGCACAGTGCTTGGCCCATAGTAATATTTCCATAGGAAATATTAAAAAAAAATGTTTCTGGAATGAATGAATTTTCCTGGATATGAGAAGACTGAAGCCACATTTTCTCCCAAGAGAAAATCTTTCTTCGAACAGATCTCCCAATAAGAATAACAACATGATGCTTGGAGGTGCAGTGACTATCTGTGACCATGAGACAACAAGCCAATACTCTACAGGTGGCAAAGCAGAAAGACCAAAGGACTTGAGTCTTATGATGTCATTGACCTGCCACAACAGCCCTGAATTACATAACTCTTGATTACTATAAAATAAATTTCTATCTGTTCAAGCCACACACAAAAAGTTAGATTAATGAAAAAAGAGGATTGAAAAGTAGAAACGAGGCTTGACACCTGTAGCTCAAGTGGCTAGGGCACAAGCCACATACATTGGAGCTGGCTGGTTCGAATCCAGCCTGGACCTGCCAAACAACACCCAAAATAGCTGGGCATTGTGGCAGGTGCCTATAGTCCCAGCTACTTGGGAGGCTGAGGCAAGAGAATCGCTTAAGTCCAAGAGTTTGAGGTTGCTGTGAGCTGTGATGCCAATGCACTCTAGGGTGACAGCTTGAGACTCTGTCTCAAAAGAAAGAAAGAAAGAAAGAAAAGTAGAAAAGAAAACCCTCAATTCTGTTTGGCCTATTTTCCTAGAAATTTTGTAGCCATTATCTGCAGCCAGCCAAAGCTGGCAACAGATGGATTAAGGTGGGCTCTCAGTCATGGGACATAGTTTCTGAGCTTCTTCAAAGATAAGTCAATGCAATCAAAATGCTATCTGATACTAAAATCTTACGCCATCTAAAAACAACGTTTGTGTAATTCAGTACCATTTTATTAATATACAGAGTAGCCATAAAGTTCATGTCCAATTAATAGTTATAGCTTATGTCTTTTTAATTGCCTCGATGTGCATTTGTAACCATAATATATCTAAGTCCTACATTATTATATGTAGGCCTACATTATATAATATGTATAAATAGAGAAATAAATCTGTTTATCTAACAAGATAGTTAACTGTATTCACTCCTTCCCAAGTAAAATCAATATTAAGTATAAGCTAAAAACAATACATAGTTCTTAGAAAATAAGAACTTTGTCATTTACACTTTTTAAAAGAGGTTGTCCATGTGATTTTTTCTTTAAGCTTTGGTGAAATAGCACCAGCACCATTTTTTTTTCTTGACAAAGTCTCACTTTATTGCCCTCAGTAAAGTGCTGTAGTGTCATAGCTCACAGCAACCCCCAACTCCTGGACTTAGGTGATTCTCTTGCCTCAGCCTCCTGAGTAACTGGGATTACAGGCGCCCACCATAACACCCAGCTATTTTTTGTTGTTGTTGTTGTTGCAGTTTGGCAGGGGCTGGGTTCGAACCCACCACCCTCGGTATAGGGGGCTGGTGTCCTACCCACCTAGCCACAGGTGCCACCCACATCAGCACCATTTTTGAGATACTCAGATATTTCTTGGGCTACTGGTATGACCAGCTTAAACCCAAAGAAGCCCTAATATTCTTCAAAGGAACATGTATTCAATAGATACCCAGTAAGTGTAAGTTATATCAAGTGAACTTTTACTGCAGGGAGAATGGGGACTGAAGACCCCATTCTTGGCAAAGGAAAGCACCCCCAGACAAAGAGGAAAACTAAAAAGTAAGCTGAGTGAGTCAGAACAAAGAAAAGTCAGCTAGTTGATATTTAAGATTGCCATTGCTAACAAGTTTCCTGCCATTTCTGAAATTCTAGCCTGTTGGGGATACAGCTTACAAATACCCCTGCTGGGTCTGTGAGCATTTTGAGGAAAAATGGTTGTAGAAGAGGCTACGGCAAAGACCTAGAAATATACATTAACTAGGTTGTTTCCTGCCTAGTAAACAGGCAAAGCAGATGCCCATTGTGGAGATTTGCATTTGCCTGAAGCAGAGATCAAGGGAGTAGCTTGAGCCCTGAGATATGGGCAGAAGAGCTTAGACCCCTTATTGCAGAGGAAGATCCTCTGTAGTGGTGAAGGAGGGAAATGCCTCCCTCCCACCGATTCCTCAGGGATTAACACAGGTGGCATTTTACTCCACAGGGAACTAGATGAGTTTAACACCTCCCTAGAAATCTGAGCGTGTGAACTCAAGCAGGAGGCTCTCCCAATACAAGGCTCAGATTTCAGATTTCTCAGGGCTACCCTTAAGGCTAATAATAGTAACAATAGGAGCTGATATGCTCAATCAGAGAAGTTGCTGGCATCTTTGTTCCCTTCCTCATCGTACCATATGGACAATATACTTCAATAAAAGCAGAGTGGAGCAAACACTCGGTGCCATTTCCAGAAGCCCACAAACAGGCAATGGACCCCTGAGCTCCCACCTTTAATTCTACTCTATGTCTCATGTCTCTTTCTTTTCTTTTTTTGCAGAGAGAGAGTCTCACTTTATCGCCCTCAAAGAGTGCTGTGGCATCACACAGCTCACAGCAACCTCCAACTCCTAGGCCTAGGCAATTCTCTTGCCTCAGCCTCCCAAGTAGTTGGTACTACAGACTCCCACCACAACGCCCGCTATTTTTTTGTTGCAGTTTGGCCAGGGGCGGGTTTGAACCCACCACCCTCCGTATATGGGGCCGGTGCCCTGCCCACAGAGCCATGGGTGCCACCCGTCATGTCTCTTTCTTTACTTTATATTTTTTCAGTTGGTTGCCACCAGCTTCCACAGGTCTTAGTGGACTCTACCTCCTGGGTGGGACCCCAACATTTACCATCCACTTAGGGACACCTCTTGCCCATGTGGTATCTGTGTGCTTCTTTCTGGAGATACACCCTCGCTGTAAATCACAGATGCGACAAAAGGCACTGGGTTTCAGCTCAACTCACCTTCTTAGTGTGCATGCTGTAACAGGCACAACTGTAGGACCTGGCCCTGCAAACAAATTTCCTCTATTCTCTCCTCCACCAGGTTTCCACTGTTTGTGACTTACTTCCTGGTTGGTGTAGGAAAGGCAGGCTCCACTGACCACCCTAATCTCCAAATGGGGCAACAATATTGCCCATCCCGCATGCTCTTCTGGAACCCTGCTACTCTGAAGTAGACTCAACTCCCCTAGGATTGACTTGGGGTGAGCTTGTACCTTGTTCTACCCAATAGTACACAGCAAAACTGACCATCTGGATTTCTGAGGCCAAGTCATAAAAAGTGTTACAGCATCCACCCTCTTGACCCCAACACTTGAATTTTTAGCCCCAAGCTGCCATGTAAAAGGGGACTGTCATGCTCTGAGAAAGCCAAGCCACAGTGAAAGGTCATGTGTAGGGTCCGCAGTCTTAGTTTTGAGTACTTCAGGCCTAGGCATAAGACACGTGTGTAAATAAGCCTTCAGATGCTTCTACTCCCATCTATGAATTCACCTCTAGACTTTGCTCCTTCTCAGCTGAGGCCCCAGACAGGTTGGAGCAGGGAGCAGCCATCCCCATCATGCTCTTTTTGAATGCCTCACCCATAGAATCTGTGAACACAATAAATTCATTATTTTTATGCCAATAAGTTTGGGGTGGTATGTCACAGCAATAATAACTCAAAGTTCCATCACCTTCATCAACACCAAAAAACAGGGCAATAAACAAGGGGGAACTGGCTCGGCGCCTGTGGCTCAAGTGGCTAAGGCACCAGCCACATGCACCTGAGCTGGTGGGTTGGAATCCAGCCCAGGCCTGCCAAACAACAATGATGGTTGCAGCCAAAAAATAGCTGGGCATTGTGGCAGGCACCAGTAATCCCAGCTACTTGGGAGGAGGAGGCAAGAGAATTGCTTGAGCCCAGGAGTTGGGGGTTGCTATGACTGTGATATCACGGCAGTCTACCCAGCGTAACAGCTTGAGGCTCTGTCTCAAAAAAAGAAAAGGGGGGGTTGGTTTTTTTTTTTTGCAGTTTTGGTCAGGGCCGGGCTTGAACCTGCCACCCCAGTGTATGGGGCCAGTGCCCTACTCCTTGAGCTACAGGCACTACCCCAAAAAGGGGAAACTATTGTAAGTTAAAAATTAAGAGTTGTAAACTAAGAAAGACATAAGACATATATCCACAAGTGCAAATAAAATTGTTTTGCTCTCTCATTAGAATAGGCTATTGCAGAAAGACATGTAGGAAAGTCAGGGTATTTGATTTCTGATTGGATACTAGATGACATGATAGTAATTGAGAAAAAAGTGCTTATTTCTTCCAGATCCCTACAGAGTGCTTAAACAAGAAAATAACTGAGATTTGCTCTAAATATGCTTTAAAATGAGGCTGAGTGAAGATTGTCATATACTGACAATTGGTGAGGCCAGGCAATAGGTAATAGGGTATATGGCATTCTTATCTCTACTTTTACGTATATTTGGAACTTCCCATAAGAAAAAATTTAACAGGGTGGGCATGGTGGCTCTTGCCTGTAATTCTAGCACTCTGGGAGGCCAAGGCCGGTGGATTGCTTGAGCTCAGGAATTCAAGATCAGGCTGAGCAAGAGCAAGACCCAGTCTCTGCTAAGAAAAAGAAAAACTAGCTGGGCATGTAGCTGGTGACTGTTGTCCCAGCTACTTGGGAGGCTGAGGCAAGAGGATCACATTAGCTCAGGAGTTTGAGGGTACTGTGGGCTATGATGACACTATAGCACTCTAGCCTAGGGCAACAGAATGAGACTCAGTCTCAAAAAAAAAAAAGAAAAGGGAAAAAAATTAACCAAAGAGAGGGTGGGAGGACTGACTTCTCTGTGCCATTCTTTCAGGCTGTAGTTATGTCATAGAAGGTGTCACGGTTTAAATAGATTTCTCCTCTTAAGAATGTGGCCTCAATGCATGCTTGGAGAATTCTTAAAACCCAGAACCCTATCCCAATGTGGGAGATTTCATGCACAGAAACAAACTGGTTGAGGAAATCATATTCTTAGGCAAATATTTGGGCATTCCTCAAATTAGTATGATTTTTGGTGGCTAGAAATGTCCTTGAAGACAGAACTATTTTCTCTTGAGGTACCTAGTCTTAGCGCTAGGAAATTCTTGGAAATTGCTTTGAATTTTAAAAACCTGATAGTTAAGGATTAATTCACCAGCTTTCTCTGAAGGTTAGGTAGTGTTCAATTTTCAGCGTTGAAATATTATCTGTCAGCAGAAGAATAGGCGAATGGGCTGCACGTTGCTATGCAGACACATTTTGGAAGGTCCTCCTATTTGCTTGTGGATTCTCTCTCCCTTGAAGAAAAACTATTAACTCATACTGCAGCTTGCTGCTCTCTGCTTGGTTTTGGCTATGTCACCAAGCCCAAAATAGAAAGTTCTTTTATTGCAGAGCAGAGAAGGAGGTTTAAATTTATCAATTCAAATAACAAAGGGTAGCATTATACTGGTTTTTCTCGGGTGGAGAGTAGGGGGAGATAATGCCTGTTTCATTAGGAGAAAAAGTGATCTGATGCTGGCAGGGGCTGGGACCAGGAGACAAGCTTTCACTGTGGTGAGTTGGGCTTTTTTCCCATCCTGGCCCCCCTCACTCCCTCCTTCCAACAGTGTCACCTCTTTTAGGACATGGGAAAGCAGCTGAGCCACTGGGGAATCAGTTCCAGAAATGTCACTAAAGTTATCAGACTGGGAACAGTTCTCTGAGCCAACTCCCTTCTCACTCAGGTTTTGAAGGAGTCACTACCTCGCCACAAAATTAAACAGCAGGGAGATATTATCTTTCTCCTACCAAATGGTAAAAAAAAAAAAAAAAAAAATTATTGTTTCAGGTTAATTTGAGAGAATAAAGAATTAGGTTACAATGTTTGCATTTTTTTTTTTTTGAGACAGAGCCTCAAGCTATCCCCCTGGGTAGAGTGCTGTGGAATCACAGCTCACAGCAACCTCCAGCTCCTGGGCTCAAGCGAGTCTCCTGCCTCAGCCTCCCAAGTAGCTGGGACCACAGGTGCCCGCCACAGCACCCAGATATTTTTTGGTTGCAGCCATCATTGTTGTTTTTGACAGGCCCAGGCTGGATTCAAACCCACCACCTTAGGTGTATGTGGCTGGCACCTTAGCCACTTGAGCCACAGGTGCTGGGCCACAATGTTTGCATTTTTTTTTTTTTGAGACAGAGCCTCAAGCTGTCCCCCTGGGTAGAGTGCCGTCGCATCACAGCTCACAGCAACCTCCAACTCCTGGGCTCCAGCAAGTCTCCTGCCTCAGCCTCCCAAGTAGCTGGGACCACAGGCACCTGCCACAATGCCCAGCTATTTTTTGGTTGCAGCCATCATTGTTGTTTGGTGGGCCAGGGCTGGATTCGAACCAGCCACCTTAGGTGTATGTGGCTGGCACCTTAGCCACTTGAGCCAGAGGCGTCAAGCCAACGTTTGCATTTTTTAAGTAAGAGTCCCTTTTATAATTGTGTCCCGCCCCCAAGAGGTGTGTCATGCCCCTTAACATTGTGCCCATTAAGTGGGAACACCACCATCCCCCTACCTTCTCCCCTCTCCCTTCTCCCTTGTTTCTCTGCCCCCCCACCTTCTCCACCTTGAATTTTTTTTTTTTAAGAGACAGAGTTTCACTTTGTCACCCTCAGTAGAGTGCTGTGGCATCATAGCTAACAGCAGCCTCAAACTCTTGGGCTTAGGTGATTCTCTTGCCTCAGCCTCCAGAGTAGCTGGGACTATAGGTGCCTGCCACAATACCCAGCTATTTTTTTTTGTTGCAGTTGTCATTGTTGTTTAGCTGGCCAGGGCTAGGTTCAAACCCACCAGCCTCGGTGTATGTGGCTGGCGCATAACCACTGTGCTACAGGCACTGAGCCCTCCCCCCCCCACCCCACTTGAATTTATTTGAGTGTTTCCCTTATGTGGGTGTGTATTTGATCATCTATTGGCTTCATATTAGTACTGAGTATATGGGATTCTTGTTCCTCCATTTTTTTTTTTTTTTGAGACAGAGTCTCACTTGGTCACCCTTGGTAGAGTGCAGTGGCATCTTGGCTCACAGCAACCTCAAACTCTTGGGTTCAAGTGATCCTCTTGCCTCAGCCACCCAAGTAGCTGGGACTACAGGAACTTGCCACAATGCCTGGCTATTTTGTAGAGATGGGGGGGTCTCGCTCTGGCTCAGGCTGGTCTTGAACCTGTGAGGTCAGGGAATTCACCCGCCTCAGCCTCCCAAGTGCTGGGATTACAGGCTTGAGCCACCACGCCTGGCTGTTCCTCCATTCTTGTGATACTTTACTAGAAGAATGTATTTCAGCTCCATCCAGGTTAATACAAAAGATGTAAAGTCTCTGTCTTTTTAATGCCTGAATAGTATTCCATGGTATACATATACCACAGCTTGTTAATCCATTCCTGGGTTGATGGGCATTTAGGTTGTTTCCACATTTTGATGATTGTAAATTGAGCTGTAATAAACAATATAGTACAAATGTCTTTATGATAAAATGATTTTTTTTCTTCTGGGTAGATGCCTAGTAATGGGATTGCAGGGTTAAATGAGAGGTCTAATTTGAATTCTTTGAGGATTCTTCATACTTCTTTCCAAAGAGGTTGTATTAGTTTGTAGTCCCATGGTCAACAATTTTTAAATGATCTCCAGCATTGGAAAGAGTTTGGGAAAATGAGTATTCTCATATGTTTTTGAAGGAGAGGCAAGCAACCTGACAACGTGGATCCCAAATACATATAGTAGAAACAGGAATATCAGAGGATGTGGATCCAGAGGGTCTCTCATCTGTGGCTCCTGGAAGTATAAATTGGTCTTCTAGAGGAATACTGACGCTTGTACAACAGAGACATTTACAATAATGTTCATAGTAGCAGTGTGTGCAAGAACATAATCCTAGAAACAGTGCAATTAACCATTATTGGGAGAGTGGAAGATAAACCTTGGTATATTTATGCATTGAATTATTTTACATCAAGCAAAATGAATGAATTGCAGGGAAATGTAATAAGGATATATATTGTCAAAATAACATTAAGTGAAAAATAAAACAAGTCCTGAAAGGTCACATACAACATGATATCCTTTTTATAAAAGTGAAACCAATTTTCTAAATTACTCTTTAGTCCCAGGCCTGGTGGCTCATGCCTATAATCCTAGCTCTGAGAGTCCAAAGTGGGAGGATTGCTTGAGGCCAGAAGTTCAAGACCAGCCTGAGTTGGCTTGGCGCCTGTAGCACAGTGGTTATGGCACCAGCCACATTCACTGAGGCTGGCAGGTTCAAACCCAGCCTGGGCCAGCTAAACAACAATGACAATTGCAACAAAAAATAGCCAGGCATTGTGGTGGGCGCCTATAGTCCCAGCTACTTGGGAGGCTGAGGCAAGAAAATTACTTTAGCCCAAGAGTTTGAGGTTGCTGTGAGCTGTGATGCCATGACACTCTACTGAGGGTGACATAAACTCTGTCTAAAAGAAAAAAACAAACAAACAAACAAAAAGCAACCTCAACAAGAGCAAGACCTTGTCTCTACAAAAAATAGAAAAATCAGCCAGGCATGGTGGTATGTGCCTGTAGTCCCAGCTGCTTGGAAGACTGAGGCAGGAGGATTGCTTAAGCCCAGGAGTTAGAGGTTGCAGTGAGCTATGATGACATTTCACCCTAACCAGAACAATACAGTAAGATCCTGTATATCAAAAAAATTACTCTTTAGGTCAGGTGCAGTG
This sequence comes from Galagoides demidoff, assembly GCA_963574575.1. Taxonomy (NCBI): domain Eukaryota; kingdom Metazoa; phylum Chordata; class Mammalia; order Primates; family Galagidae; genus Galagoides; species Galagoides demidoff. The sequence goes on along the minus strand of CAUYQV010072343.1, from coordinate 6,325 downwards.
GCACATAACTGCATAGTCCCAGCCACTCTGGAGTCTGAATCAGGAAGGTTGCTTGAGCCCAGGAGTTCAAGTCTATAATGAGCCATGATCCCACCTGTGAATAGTCACTGCACTCCAGCCTGGGGAACATAGGGAGACCCAGTCTCTAAAAAACAAACAAACAAATAACAAAAGTAATAAATTACTCTTTAAGAATATATAATGATACAGTAAAATTATATAAAAAGGATAACAAGGAACTGAGCATGGGATTCTGGATGGATGCTTTGGGTGGGGAACACATGGAGGTGGGGTGGTAGGAGCAGAGGAGCTGTGGTTAGATACGGGTTGTAGTCTGGGGTTGTAGGTTATGGAGTCACAGGTATTGATTAAGTTATTATTGGATTTATCACCTAACTGAACAAAATATGGCCATTGACATACCAATTATGAGACTGTGTAATGGACCACAGATTATGGTTAGTCCAGTTCTGTGTATCTGACATCAAAAACAACAACAGGGTAGAGCCTTTGGTGTAGTCATTTCACTTCTAAGCATTTATCTTAAGGAAATAAGCAGAGATGTACACAAAAATTTATAAGCAAGGACATTTACCGTAGTATTTATAAATATAAAAATAGGAAACAATCTAAGTGCCAAACTAATGGGTTAATTGTATAAATTTGGGTTATATCACTATGCTAGAAAATTAGGTAGCCTTTAAAAATATTATTTTCTAATAGTATCTAAGTCAGTGTTTTTCAACCTTTTTTGTCTCTAGGCACACTTGAACCTATAGTTAAATTTCCACCGCACATTTTAATTATGTTGATAAAAAAAAAATAGTTAAAAAAAAAAAAGAATCGGCTCGGCACCTGTGGCTCAAGTGGTTAAGGCGCCAGCCACATACACCTAAGGTGACGGGTTCGAATCCAGCCTGGACCCGCCAAACAACGATGACGGCTGCAACCAAAAAATAGCTGGGCGTTGTGGCAGGGGCCTGTGGTCCCAGCTACTTGGGAGGCTGAGGCAAGAGACTCGCTTGAGCCCAGGAGTTGGAGGTTGCTGTGAGCTGTGAAGCCATGGCATTCTACCCAGGGGGGATAGCTTGAGGCTCTGTCTCAAAAATAAAAATAAAAAAAGAATATACTTACTGTGCTTGGAACTGCTTTTGAAAATAATTTAATTAATGGTCTTTCAATATTTTCTTGGTAGGCAGCACTTGTGGCTCAGAGGAGTAGGGCCCCAACCCCATATCCAAGAGGTGGTGGATTCAAACCTGGCCCTAGCCAAAAACTGCCAAAAAAAAAAATTTTGTGGCACATCTAAGATATGCTCATGGCACACCAGGGTGCCACAGCATACCAGTTGAAAATCACTAATCAATGTATATGGGAAAATGCTCATAATATATTAGTTGAATAAAAGAAATTATACTATATGAAGCCAGCTTTTTATTTCTCTTAAATATATATGATTATGTATAAGAAAAGCTGGAAGGTTGGGCAGTGCCTGTGGCTCAGTGGGTAGGGCGCTGGCCCCATATACTGAGGGTGGCGGGTTCAAATCTGGCCCCAGTCAAACTGCAACAAAACGGGCGTCTTAGTCCCAGCTTACTCCGGAGGCTGAGGCAGGGGAATCACCTAAGCCCAGAAGCTGGAGGTTGCTGTGAGCTGTGTGACGCCACGGCACTCTGCTGAGGATGACAGAGTGAGACTCTGTCTCTACAAAAAAAAAAAAAAAAGAAAGAAAAGCTGGAAGATTATGCATCAAAAATGATATAGCATTTATCTCTGGATGTTATGATTGTTTCATCTTTAAACTTGGTAATAGTTTACAAATTTGCTATGATGAAAATTAATTCATTTGTAATCAGAAATAAATTTATTATAAAAATAGATGTTGGGCAGTGCCTATGGCTCAGTGGATGGGACACTGGCCCCATATACTGAGGGTGGCTGGTTCAAACCCAGCCACAGCCAAACTGCAACAAAAAATAGCTGGGCACTGTGGTGGGTGCCTGTAGTCCCAGCTACTTGGGAGGTGGAGGCAGGAGAATCTCCTAAGCCCAAGAGCTGGGGGTTGCTGTGAGCTGTGTGATGCCACGGCACTCTCCTGAGGGCAATAAAGCGAGACTCTGTCTCTACAAAAAAGAAAAAAAAAAAAGAATGTTAACACCAAAGATGAAAACATTGTGACCTATTTGTTTGTACCCAAACATTTATCTGAAATTTAAAAAAAAAAAAGATGGTAGCGATAATAGCTAATGGAGATGGAATACTTGTTATGTGCTAAGAGTTTTACATGGGTTAACTTATTTAAAGATTAAAATAACCCTATGAGGTTGGTGCTATTATGACTCCCATGTTAACAGATGAAGATACTAACATTTAGAAGGTTAAATAACTTGTATGAGGAAACAGAGATCGTAAGAAATGGTTCCTTCAAGTGGGCTTCCAGGGGGCTCTTTAGAGGGTATCCAGTAGTACAGCCTTGGTCTCCCAGACCCAGGGAAGTTACACCAGATACAATGATCTCTCTGAGAACAGTATTGGAAGCTGAATGGACTGATGTGGAACCTGAAATCCACACCCAGAAAGGAGCCCCATTAGGACGTGTGAGCTAGAGCCTACACCAGGCAGCCTACCGACATAGGGAAGTCAGACATGAAGGAGCCAAGGTGCCCAAGCCTTGAGGGTTTCTGATGAGCCCTTGTGGGAAAGGGAGACTTCAGTAATTGAGAATGGGCTGGGAAGCAAAATGTTTTACTCATGGCTCTGACCAACTCTGACTTCCACCAGCCATTGCAGGACTGGCTTCTAGAGCCTTCAATGATGAGAAGAAGGGCACCATAGAGGTGAGACAGAGTCAGGAACTTAACTGCGGTCTCTTCTCATCACTCATGCTTTAAATATAAGCTCTGATGTGATTGAGCCACCAGAGATAAAATGCCTTTCTCAGGCTAAGCAGGCAGGATCTGGTATCCAATTTGGACAAGATACTGGAACATAGACTCAAGGGGAAAAAATCCCTTGGCCTCAGCACTAGCATGTGGGAGCTGAAGAATTTGACACGTTAACATTGTAGAATAAACAAATGTAGGCATGGTTTCCTATGTTTTCTTCAAAACACCTAGGAAAGATATGATTTAAGACAGAATGATTTTAACAATTAGTTCTTCTCTTCTCTGCTGAAGAATTCTGGATTGCCCTTCAAGATGTGGTCAAGCACTAGCTTCCATGGAAATACTTCCTCAACTTCCCCAAGCAACAAAGTCATTCTTCTTCTGTGTGTGCTTAATACATGATTGGTTTGCTGATCAAACTGTTTGCCCTGATGGAGCATAAGCTCTGTGGACTGTGTATTACACATGTTTGGGTTCTTCCTCACTTCCCTACACCTCTCTCCATCATTCTTTCCTCATGTGCATCCCTATGCCTGCCACATGGAAAGTGCTAATTAAATGTTGAATGTTGGAACAGAGAGCTATAGAGGTTCAGGTATGGTCTTCTAGAACTCCCAGAGCTGAGAATCAAATCCCTCTTTGGATCTCTGATATTTGAGAGGATCTGATGAAAGGTAAGGAGGAAAAAAAGCACACACAAAAGAAAATACCCAATTGTGTAGCACTATATAGATACACTAACACATACACAAATCTGTGTGTGTAAAACTGGGGAAATCTGAGTAAGAACAGATGAATTGAATCAATGTCAATATCCAGGTTATCAGATTGTACAATAATTCCAAGATGTTACCACCAGGAAACTGGACTCTCTCTACATTATTTTGTACAATAGCATACTAATCTAAAATCTTCTCAATGAAAATTTAAATAAAAAAGAAAATTATCCTACCTTACCCTTTGGAAGTATCCTGGTCCTCCATTGAGAACTCCCCAATACAGTCCAATCTCCACATTGTTAGATGGAGAACCTGGTGGGAAACAATGTGTTCAAAGTCATTCAGATTCATCGTGGCAGAGGTGGGATGAACTTGCTCTCTTTCTTTTAGGCTATAATTGGTTTCTGGGAGGAAGAGAGTCCTGTCCACATTGTGTTGTTTATGTGATTTTTTTTTTTTGAGACCTTGAGTCTCATTCTTTTATCCTGGCTGGAATGCTATAGTGTCATAGCTCACTGTAACCTCAAACTCTTGGGTTTAAGTGATCTCCTTGCCTCAGCTTCTCCCGTAGTTGGGACTACAGACTCCAGCCACAATGCCCAGCTAATTTTTCTATTTTTAGTAGAGATGGGGTCTTGCTCTTTCTCAGGTTAGTTTTGAATTCATGAGCTTAAATAATCCACCTGCCTCTGCCTCCTACAGTGCTAGGATTGCAAGTGTGAGCCACTGTGCCCGGCCTGTTTATGTGATTTAAAGGCAAGACAGACCAATACTTCAGGGCAACTCATATTCCCTGATGTGGGGAGAGAGGAGGGAGCACTGAGTCTAGGCAGGGAAATTTGTTTTTAGAAAGAAACAACAAAGAAATTGTTTGGTCTCTTTTCTTTTCTTTTTTTTTTTTTTTTGAGACAGAGTCTTACTATGTCACCCTGGGTAGAGTGCTGTGGCACCACAGCTCACAGCAACTTCAAAATCTTGGGCTCAATTGATTCTTTTACCTCAGCCTCCTGAGTAGCTGGGACTGCAGTCACCGTCCACAACACCTGGCTATTTTTTGTTGTAGTCGTCCTTTTTGTTTGGCAGGCCTGGACTGGGTTTGAACCTGCCAGCTCTGGTGTATATGGCTGGCGCCCTAGCTGCTGAGCTGTAGGCACCAAGCTGGTCTCTTTTCTTTTCACTGCTTCCTAGGCTGCCTATGTTCAGCCTGTGGACTGGGATGATCTCATCTGCAAACGAGGTGACTTGGAAAGCTCAACAACCGGCAGCCTTTTTGATTCTGAGTACCCAAAGAGGAGTCAAACAGTGTCTATGGGTTATCCTGGCAGGCTGGACATGTGAGGTTATAGGGGAGAAAGAAAGGAAAATTAAAGGGGGCACATAGGGAGAGTGGACAGCAAAAGAGCACGGTGTGGAAAGAAGGCAGTGGAGGAGGGGACAGAGCAATGGGTGATGTGGCGGGCAGGGCCACAAGCTGGTCACCATGCCGGAACTTTTAAGGACTCGGGTTATGTGCTTTCCCTTTGGAGACTGCTAGGCACAAGAATTGTCCGATGGTCAAACTGTCAAGATCTTCCTTTCATGAAAATCATTTGTGATGTGATGCTAAAGCCTCTTCAGTAGTGAAGCGTTTGGTGCTTCTCTGGCACTTGAAGCCAGACTAAACGTGAATCCCAGTTCCTCTACTTTGCTACAATATTTTACCTTATACAAGTTACTTAATCTTTTTATACCTCAGTTCCATCATTTGTAAAATGAGGACAATAATAGTATCTACCTCATACATTGTGAGGGATAAATGAATCAATACATGTAAGGCACTTAGAAGAGTGCCTGGTGTATAGTAAGTGCTCAGTATGTGTTGGCCCTTATGGCTCACTCGTGACAGAGGCTCGTTCCCTCCAAAGATGAAGACAACTGATTAGCCTATTTCTGCTAAAAACCAACCATCAACCTGTGGGTACTAAATTACTCATTAGTTTTCTCTTTTCTGCATACGCTATCTGTTCCTTTTTTACTGGTTCTGATTTAAAAATCGGAATTTAAAGATGAGTATATAAGTACTTGGTAATTGAGGAAGGGGCCTTACTGCTAATTCCTTCTGTTGACTTAGAGAACAAACACTCCTATGTGGGGAGTTTCCATCAGACAGAAAAGTAGTATGGACCAAAATATATATGTATGTAATGTATATAATTTGTACACACACACACATATGCATACATACACAAGTAAGTCTTGCTTTGTCACACAGGCTGGAATGCAGTGCTAAGATCATATCTCACAGCAATCTCAAACTCCTGGGCTCAAGCAATCCTCCTGCCTCAGCCTCTTGAAATATGGACCTATATTTCTACCTTTGTGACTGAATTTCACAGCACTGTTTATTTTCTTTTTAACATTTTTTCTTTTTCTTTTCTTCTTTCTTTTTTTTTTTTAACCTCAGTCCTTTTCTGCCTGAACACAACACTGTTTAGATACTTCTATGCTTGCAAATTCACCTGCTTTGGTGAATCTAATTTTTTTTTGAGACAGAGCCTCAAGCTATCCCCCTGGGTAGAGTGCAGTGCCATCACAGTTCACAGCAACCTCCAACTCCTGGGCTCAAGCAAGTCTCCTGCCTCCGCCTCCCAAGTAGCTGGGACCATAGGCGCCTGCCACAACACCCGGCCATGCTTTCAATTTTGCAAACAGGATATAAAACACCAAGTAAACTAGTAGATA
>CAUYQV010072338.1:0-10760 GCA_963574575.1 Galagoides demidoff | reverse complement strand
AAGAAGGAACAACGGTCGTGCCAAAAAGGGCCGTGGCCATGTGCAACCAATTCGGTGCACGAACTGCGCCCGATGCGTTCCCAAAGACAAAGCTATAAAGAAGTTCGTCATTCGGAACATAGTGGAGGCCGCAGCTGTGAGAGACATTTCTGAAGCTAGTGTCTTCGACGCCTATGTGCTTCCCAAGCTCTATGTGAACTACATTACTGTGTGAGTTGTGCTATTCACAGCAAGGTAGTCAGGAACCGTTCTCGGGAAGCCCGCAAGGACCGAACACCTCCACCCAGATTTAGACCTGCGGGTGCCGCCCCACGACCTCCCCCAAAGCCCATGTAAGGAGTTGAGTTCTTGAGAACTGAAGAATAACCAGCCTTTGGGAAAAAATAAAATGGAAATTACACTTCAAAAAAAAAAAAAAAAGAATTAGTGCAGAGGTTACAGATACTTTTTGGTGTTGGTAAATACACCGGGTCAAGGCCTACCCAACGTGTACAGAGAAGGCAATTGAAGTATGCAAAGTATTTTCAAGGGACATCATATCTCGTTTTGATCTTCCTTTGAGTCTTCAAAATCATGATGGCCCACCCTTTATGTCCAAAGTAAAGCAGAGGCTAACTACTGCCTTAGGAGTACATTACCATCGACATACCTCGTGGCAGCCTTAGGCATCTGGCAAGGTCAAAAGAACTAATCAGACTCTGAAAAAGGCCTTAGCCAAGTTCTGCCAGGAGACCAGGACAGACTAGGTTCAGAATCTTCTCATACCTTAATGTGAATCTGTGTCGCTCCCAAAAAACACTAAAGCTCAACCCCTTTGAGATCTTATATGACTGGCCATGCCAAGGACAGATAATTGGAGAAGACGCTGAAGCTAGTTGTTCCCTTAAAAACGTTATAGATCTTGGACAGGTTTCAAATACTTCTCAGACAGTGGGCCATGTTAAACAGGGACGGATGAATTTCATACCATTTGCAAGGTACAGACACTGGCTGTGTCTGATTTCTATATGCAAATAACAAATGGAAAACCCCTGCCACCGAACACCACCAACAAAACAGGCAAATGTAGCTCTAATAGCCACAAGTATCCTATCAGGAGTGTCTACTTTGGGCTCACTTAGTAATATCTTTGTCACTGAGGCACTCCTCACCCACCTACCTAAAACTGTCCAGAATATACCCACACAAAACAGTTAATTCATTAAACCGGGACAATAGTACTTAGATTCTCTAGCAAATGTGGTCCTTGATCACCACCTGGTTTTAGACTCCATCTTACTAGAAAAAGGCGGCATCTGTGCAATTAAGGGTACCACCTGTTGCACACACATTAAATTCTTCAGGGGAAGTTGAGATGAGAGCTCAAGCCATCTTAGATCCAGCCACCAGGCTAAATAAAAATTTGTTCCTGGCTCGGCACCTGTGGCTGAAGTGGCTAAGGTGCCAGCCACATACACCTGAGCTGGCAGGTTCGAATGCAGCCCAGGCCCGCCAAACAACAGTGACGGCTGCAACCAAAAAATAGCCAGGCGTTGTGGTGGGTGCCTGTAGTCCCAGCTACTTGGGAAGCAGAGGCAGGAGAATCGATTGAGCCCAGGAATTTAAGGTTGCTGTGAGCTGTGATGCCACAGCACTCTACCCAGGGCAACAGCTTGAGGCTCTGTCTCAAAAAAAAAAAAAAAATTTGTTCCTGCTATCAGTAGCAGTTTGGGACCAGATAAAAGACTACTTTCCTTTCCTCTCATGGAAACTTCCATTTGTGGGATCCTTAATTATAATAATTCTTCTAGTATTTGGACAATGTCTTTTTAACGTCCTGGTTAAGTTTGTGTCCTCTAGACTGTCCCATACGTTCGCCTGAGGATTCCATCCCATTCCTGGACAAGAGCACATCGAACCTGTCCCTCTGATGCCCTTTGAGCCACTGGACCTTCTGCCTATAGCCTTCCCATGGGGACCATGGAGCTTGAGGAATGCTGTGCCCCTGTTCAGCGTGAAGTAGCTACAGAAGACAGATCTTCACCCCTAATCCTCAACGATTTCCAGGCTCCTTATCTCTCAAGGGAGAGAATGTTGGTGGTACTGGCCAGGTTTGGGCATCACCTCCTTGCACCCCTCACAGAGCATGGCCAGGCACCTGCCAAAGAGGCCTTCAATGAAGCAGCAGCTCCACTCCAACAGCACTACCTTTGTCACCAACACTCAGGCAGCACTCAGCCCCCACAGCCCCGGGGGAGCTGTTGAGCCTGAAGCAGGGAGATGTACTATCTCAGCCCCCAGCTCTTTCTTTCTGCCAGGGAAGGCGGTATGACCTTTTGCCCCACCCCAACCCCTCTTTGACAGGTAGGGTGGAAGTGGCTGGGCCTGGGAGGAGACATACCACCCAGCACCCAGCTTCTCTCATTAGAAGGATAGAAAACAAAGGGGAATGGCTAAGGGTGAACAGTAGGAATCACTTAAATCTAGGGACTGTTACCAGTTGGAATACATAGTGAGGACCTCTTAGCGATCTCAAACTGAACTGGACTCATTATCATAAAATTAAAATTGCAAATTTCAGGCAAGTGCAGTGGCTCACCCCTGTAAACTCTGGGAGCTCAAGGCAGGAGGATCACTTGAGCTTAGGCGTTCGAGACCAGACTGAGCAATGTAAGACCCCTATCTGTACCAAAAATAGAAAACATCAGCCAGGCATGGTGGCTAGCACCTGTAGTCCCAGCTGAGGCAGGAGGATCACTTGAACCCAAGAGTCTGAGGTTGTTGAGTGCCACAGCACTGTAGCCTGGGCAACAGAGTGAAACTGTCTCAAAAAAATAAGATAAAAATTGCAAATTTCATACCCCTAAGGCATATGGGTTCTTTGGGAAGGTTCAGGGAAAACATATGCTATTAAGAAGTTTGCTATGTGGCTCAAAAGGGTAGGGCACCGGCCCTATATGACAGAGGTGGCGGGTTCAAACCTAGCCCCAGCCAAAAAAAAGTTTGCTATGTAGGGTGATGCCCATGGCTCAGTGAGTGGGGCACCGGCCCCATGTACCAAGGGTGGTGGGTTCAAAACTGGTCCCAGCCAAACTGCAACAAAAAATGGCCAGGTGTTGCAACAGGTGCCTGTGGTCTCAGCTGCTCAGGAGGCTAGGGCAGGAGATTCACTTAAGCCCAAGAGTTGGAGGTTGCTGTGAGCTATGACGCTATGGTGCTCTATGGAGAGCAACAAAGGAGGACTCTGTTTCTAAAAAAAAAAGAAAAAGAAGAAGAAGTTTGCTATGTAACTTGTAAATTACCCCAAAGGAGTAACAGCCAATCCTACCAGGGAAAGGCAGGACAAACTAGTTAGCTCATGAAAGACAGTGTGTGCGCAGACTTCAGGGTCTCTTCTCCAGTTCTGTCTGGTTCTTTGAGAGGTATTCTCATTATAGTTTGTTTGCTTTTGTTCTGCAATAAATGTATGTTGGTTGTGATTGCTTTGTATTTGTGATCACTCGGTCATCAGCTAGGCACCAGTGCTCATTCTTTGGCACTGGGAGCCAAGAACCAGGGAACATCCACCTCCAGATGGACTTAGCACCAGCCTCAGGCCCTGTCCAGGCTTAGATGGAAAGAGGGCTATCACCATATTTATAACCCACATAACTGACAATAGATATCCACATCCAGAACTGTATATCAGCAAGAAAAATAGAAAAAAAAAGAAAAGTAAAGTAGAACAAGCCCTTCAACAAAAGTAAGTCACTTGTGTCCAATATACATGAGAAGCTGTTTAATCTCACTAGTAATTAAAGAAATGCAAATTAAAAAAAGAATGAAATACCAGTTTACACCCAATAGAGTGGCAAAAATTAATACCCCCAATAAGAGCAAGTGAAGAAATGGGAGTTGTATAGTTTGTCAGTGGGAGTGTAAATTGGAGCAACCACTTTGGAGAGCAATTTGACATAGCTTAGTCAAGTTGAAGATGCACGAGCATTATGACCCAGAATTTGCATTCCCAGTTGATACTGTAGAGAAACTCTTCTGTTTCTCTTCTAAGGAGATGTGTTCAGGAAGGTCCTCTGAGGCAATTGTCATAATTATGTAATATCACAAGCAAACTGTTCTCAGTAGGAGAGTAGATAAACTGTGGTATCATAAAAGATACACAGAAGGGTAGGGTCCAGTGACTCATGCCTGTAATTCTAGCACTCTGGGAGGCTGAGGCAGATGGATTGCCTGAGTTCACAGGTTCCTGACTAGCCTGAGCCAGAGGAAGACCCCCATCTCAAAAAATAGCTGGGCATTCTGACAGGTACCTATAGTCCCAGCTACTCAGGAGGCTGAGGCAAGAGGCTCACCTGAACCCAAGACTTTGAGGTTGCTGTGAGCTATGACAGGAAAGCACTTTACAGAGGGTGACAAAATGAGATGATGTCTCCAAAAAAAAAAAAAAAAACAGTAAAGTAATCGAGTCCCACAGACATGGCACTAAATAACCCTTACATTAACTTCCTGCTCTTTATGCTAGCCCTTGACAGCATTCTTGCTATTTGGACATACTGTGTCATGCGGGTATCTATCCTCCTGTGCTTGGCTTTTCTTAAGCACCATGACTAACATTAGGAGATCACCCTACTCTTTAACATGACTGTAACTTTATCCGTCTTTATCCCATTCTCATGAAGAACTCTCTTAGTTTGAACTCTCTCTGGAAGCACAGACAGAAGCCGACCCAGGTTGGGTGTGTTTTCAAGAACAGCTCTCAATAGTTTCACACAACTCATCGTTAAAACTCCAAGAAGTTAACTTGACTTGAACCTGCTATAAACCTTATTTATTATGATAAAGAAATCCCCACGATTTTCTTATGCAACCCTTCCAACTGGTTCTTTGTAAGGGTTCAGTCCCAGCTCTCTGCAATGCAGCCCTGTGTTTATAACTGCTCCTGGACAGTGGAATATCTTTGTAACACATGCCCTTTATGAAAAGTGATATATTTTCTTTTCAATAAAATCCAGCCTCCCATCAATCCTCTTTCTATTTGGCCTCATTATATGGTGCACAGATGTGGCACCCCATGGAAAGTTTTCTCCAAACAGGATTGATTGTGCATGGCATCTAGTTACCAAGAGTTGGGTCTACAGTAAAGGAAATGTTACTGGGATGTATACAGGTAAAAGGGAAGGAATTAGTATAGCTAATCCATGCCCTGCCCACTGAAATGTTTTCTGTATGCCTTCACATACAGAAAAAGAAAGCTGTACTGTAGAGATTCTTCTTATAATACTGTCTGCCAACATCATTGCTGGAACAATATCTGAGAACATTCTGGGAAGCTCACAATCACCCCTTACCAGGACACATCAGTATTTTGGACGAAAGGTGGGAATCGATTTAGAAGAAATAAACCCTAATGTGGGAACTAACAGCAGTCCAGAGTTAACTGACTGGTTGGGTATTTATAATTTGAATCCCCCTGATTACTCTGCCCCTAAGGATAAACCTATTATATGTGCCCCCCCACCCCTTTGGTGGTACCCTTAATTGCACAGATGCAGCCTTTTTCTAGTAAAATGGAGTCTAAAGCCAGGTAGTGATCAAGGACAGCATTTGCTAGAGAATCTAAGGACTGTTTGTTCCTAGAGATATGTTCTCTCATAGCTCTACCATATCATTTGCAAGGTGAGGACACAAGTTATTCTGAATACACGGGTAGCAGGCGGTGCCTGCGGCTCAGTTTGTAGGGCGCCAGCCCCAGATACTGAGGGTGGCAAATTCAAACCCAGCCCTGGCCTAACTGCAACAAAAAAATAGCCGGGCGTTGTGGTGGGCATCTATAGTCCCAGCTACTCGGGAGGTTGAGGCAAGAGAATCACCTAAGCCCGGGAATTGGAGGTTGCTGTGAGCAGTGTGATGCCACGGCATTCTCCTAAGGGTGATAAAGTGAGACTCTGTCTCTACCAAAAAAAAAAAAAAAAGTGAATACACAGGTAGCAAGAAGCTATTAACCTGTTTGAGCAATTTATCTAATCCTTGGATAAGATTAAACCCCCACCTCTTTGGTTGTTTGTGGACAGGTTTCAAATACTTCTCAGACAGTGGGCCGTGTTAAACAGGGATGGATGAATCCCATAACATTTACAAGGTACGGACACTGGCCATGTATGATTCCTATATGCAAATAACAAATGGAAAATCCCTGCCGCTGTCCACCACCAACAAAACAGGCAAATGTAGCTCTAATAACCACAAGTTTTCTATCAGGAGTTAGAGATTGCTGTGAGCTATGACACCACAGCACTCTACCAAGGGGGACAAAGTGAGAGTCCATGTCAAAAAATAAAATAAAATAGGGCAGCGCCTGTGGCTCAGTGAATAGGGTGCCAGTCCCATACACCAAAGGTGGCAGGTTTGAACCTGACCTCAGCCAAACTGCACAAAAGAAATAGCCAGGCATTGTGGCAGGCACCTGTAGTCCCACTACTCAGGAGGCTGAGCAAGAGAATCTCCTAAGCCCAAGAGCTGGAGGTTGCTGTAAGCTGTGATGCCATAGCACTCTACTGAGGGCAACAAAATGAGACTCTGTCTCTAAAAAAAAATAAATAAATAAAAAATAAAATAAAAGATACACAGAGATTACAATGAATGGATTAAATTTACATAGATCAGCAGTGATAAATCTCAAACGTATAATATTTAGATAAAGTAATTTGCAAAATTCTGCATAAAATTATACCATGCATCTAAAATTTTAGGACCATATATTGCCTATGGATATATGCCTATTTGGTGAAAGAGTTTTTTGGTTTTTGTTGGCTTTTATTTTGTTTTTGAGACAGAGTCTTACTTTGTCACCCTTGGTAGAGTACTGTGACATCCTAGCTCACAGCAACTTCAAACTCTTGGGCTTAAGCAATATGCTTGCCTCAGTCTCCCGAGTAGCTGGAACTACTACTGTCACAAAGCCTGGCTATTCTTAGGGACAGAGTCTCACTCTGGCTCAGGCTGGTCTCGAACCAGTGAGCTCAGGCAATCTACCTGCCTTGGTCTCCCAGAGTGCTAAGATTACAGACATGAGCCACAGTACCCGGCCAGTTTTTGGTTTTGTTTTGGACAATCTCCCTCTGTTGCCCAGGCTAGAGTGCTATAGTGTCAGCCTACCTCACAGCAACCTTACTCCTTGGCTCAAGCAATTCTCCTTCCTCAGCCTCCATAATAGCTGAGACTACAGGGACCCACTACAAGACCTGGTTAATTCTTTTTTTTTTTTTCTAGACAGTCTCACTTTGTCATCCTCAGTAGAATGCTGCGGCCTCATAGCTTGCAGCAACCTCAAACTCTTAGGCACAACTGATCCTCTTTGCCTCAGCCTCCTGAGTAGCTGGGACTATAGGCACCCAACACAATACCTGATTTTTTTTGTTTATTTAATTTTTTTTTTTTTTTAGAGAAACAGGATCTTGATCGTCCTCAGGCTGGTCTTATATTCCTGAGCTCATGCAATCCTCCCACCTTGCCCTCCCAGAGTGCTGGGATTACGGGTGTGAGCCACTGCCTAATTTTTTTATTTTTAGTAGAAACAGGGTCTCACTCTTGCTCAAGCTAGTCTTGAGCTCCTGAGCTCAAGCAATCCACCCACCTTGGCTTCCCAGAGCACTAGGATTACAGGCACGAATCACTGCACACAGCCAAAATAATTTTTTTTTTTTTGCCTTTGTTATCTGGGTGATGGGAAGACCAAAATATTACAAACAAAATAGGCTGGGCTCAGTGGCTCACACCTGTAAACCTAGCACTCTGGGAGGCCAAGGCGGGTAAATTGCCTGAGTTCATGGGTTCAAGACCAGCCTGAGCCAAAGTGAGAGCTCATTTCTAAAAATAGCCAGGCATAGTGGCGATGCCTGTAGTCCCAGCTATTCAGGAGGCTAACACAAGAGTATCACTTAAGCCCTAGAGTTTGAGGTTGCTGTGAGCTAGGACGCCACAGCATTCTACCAAGGGTGACAAAGTGAGACTCTGTCTCAAATAAATAAATAAACTTGTTAAAGGATATATAGTGTTTTATATCATTTTCTGCATATGTCGAATCTTTCAAAATTGGTAATAAGAAGGAAAATAGTGCTGTGACCCCCCAGTGACTGGTGCAGGCAGAGCAGGGGAGCAGGCAGGAGAGGTTACTATTCTCCACCCAACCTGGAATCCTAGCTTTTCTGACCCGCCCCACATCCCAAACATTCAGTACCCCTACCCGACAAAAGGCCTTGCTGGCACACCCAGGTCCCTGGAGGCCAGAGGTGGTGGCCAGGAACTGAAAAGCAGACAGTGGGAGTCTGCTTTACACATATTCCCACTGGTTTCCCAGACACAGGCCTCAGCAAAGACCTGCAAGGAGATGCAGTTTTCAGGATTCATTCTTAGCCTTACCCTCCAGCTTTTCCAGGAGGGGCTCTTCTCCCCTGTCCATGATCAGAGGCTTTGTTCAGCAGACCTCCCCACCACCACCTCCCTCCCGAGCGTTTGTCCAACAGTGACAATACACCCTTCTCATTCACAAATGGGCCTGTGCTTCTACTCAGTTTTCATATTGACCACTTTTTCATCCACTTATGTGCAAAGCCTTCCTAATAAAAGCTTTTATGTCTTTCTCTTAGTTAAAGAAGAAAATAAAGAACGGAGAGGAGAACAGGAGAGATGCACCATAGGATGAGGTGACAGCAGCCGGTGTGCAGAAGAAGACAGGCCAGGGCTGCAGAAATGGGAAATTTGAGGTGGAAGCTGTGGAGGTCAAGCTACCAGGGTGGGCCACAGGGTTTACTCTCAGACCAGGCTAAGGGCTGGGACTTTAACCTGCAAACCAACAGATGCCCAGGCCGGGCGCAGTGGCTCATGCCTGTAATCCCAGCACTTTGGGAGGCCAAGGCGGGTAGATTGCCTGACCTCACTGGTTCGAGACCAGCCTGAGCCAGAGCAAGATCCCACCTCTAAAAACAGCCAGGCACTGTGGCGGGTGCCTGTAGTCCCAGCTACCTGTGAGACTGAGGCAAAAGAATTGCTTGAGCCCAAGAGTTAGAGGTTGCTGTGAGCTGTGACACCACAAGCACTCTACCAAGGGTGTCAAAGTGAGACTCTGTCTCAAAAAAAAATAACAACAGAGGTCCACACCCTGACAGTCATTCCTGACTATCTCCTGCCTGCAATGGGGACCAGAGCAGCCCTGGGCACTTTTGCTTAAGGTCCCTATACCACTACCCTGCCACCCAGGATACCTTAATCACAGTGCTGGCCAGGAGGTGTCTGGCCAGGAGGTGCCTTAATCATTTGCTGTCAGCCCAAACCCCCAAGGATATGGAAGCCCCACCAGTGAGGTGAGCTGGCCCAGGAAGTTTATCTGAGTTCCAAAGTCACACACTGGATTCC
Organism: Galagoides demidoff; assembly: GCA_963574575.1. NCBI lineage: Eukaryota > Metazoa > Chordata > Mammalia > Primates > Galagidae > Galagoides > Galagoides demidoff. Next base: position 1,373 of record CAUYQV010072338.1, on the reverse strand, counting down.
TGGTCCTGGACAGGAATTGAGTCTACAGCCCTAGCTTTCACCATTTGCCTCAATGATAAGGAGAGTGGGCAATGCCTCTAGCCCATCACCAAAGTATCTGACCAAGGCTACAGATGGATGCCTGGGAAGGTTGCAATGAGTTCCTGAGTAGTCGATCGAGCAAGATGTGGATTCTTTTCCTAAGCTCCAGAAGCGGCCTCTCCCCCATTCCAGCCACACTTAGACTGGACCCCCTCAGTGCTTCTTTCCCTGATTTTCCAGCTCCTTGCAGGCCTCAGAAGGCCCTCAAGGACTTCATTTTCCTGGAAATTCCTGGCAGTGTCACAGCCCACTTTGGCCCAGCAACAGTCTGCAGCGACCCTGGCCACTACCACGAGGTGGCGTGAAGAAACCGTGCTGACTTTTCTGAACACAGCCCTATCCCAATCACAGGCTGCATTCCTCTTCCTCCCTGAAAATCTAACCTCAAGTTTCCCAGGGCTTCCTTGCCACTGACTGCTGCAGGTCCCGTCCCTCCCAAACCCTGCCAGCACCAGGACCCCAGTTTGCAGGGGAGCCAGCTGGTGGGCATCCCTGTGTAGCCACAAGGACATCCTCATAAAAGGAGCCCATCAGATGTGCAGCACACCCTCCCTGCAGGGCCCTGGTATGCACCTGGCTCCTCCTGAAAAGGGTCAGGGTGAAATGTGGAAACAAAATAACAGAAGACACTGCCACAGGTAGAGCTCCCACTGTTCCCAGCTAGGGCTAGGGCCTTACACAATACAGTATTACTAATCTTTACAAGGATGCTCCTGTTCCTCTGCATTCTGGGGACTGAGAAACCAAAGCCTAGAAGGATTGGTGCCTTGCTAGGCTATGCGTCCACACCTGGGCTCCTCAACCCCATGGAAGGGCAGAGGTGTAACCACTGTGTTTAGCCAGGAGTCAGGCCAGGCCCCTACAGCTGTGAGCATGCTGAGTTCCAAGGACAGGCTCCCTCAGTCCCACTCCACAACCTCTGTCCCAGAAAGCAACATGAAGTGGCAGAAAGAATAAGGGTTTTGGAGACCCAGAGATCTGGATTAAAGCTTGTTTTGCAGTTAATGGCTGTGTGATCTTAGGAAAGTCATTCAGCTTTATTCATAACCACCCTGGAGAGTTGTAGCTATTAGAAACTAGCTACAGGGCTTGGCGCCTGTGGCTCAATCAGCTAAGGCGCCAGCCACGTACACCTAAGGTGGCGGCGGTTCGAATCCCCAGCCCAGGCCCGCCAAACAACAATGATGGCTGCAACCAAAAAATGGCCGGGCGTTGTGGTGGGCGCCTGTGGTCCCAGCTACTTGGGAGGCTGAGGCAGGAGACTCGCTTGAGCCCAGGAGTTGGAGGTTGCT
>CAUYQV010072337.1:0-32273 GCA_963574575.1 Galagoides demidoff | reverse complement strand
AAAAATATATATTACAATACTGTTTTGGGGTTTTATGAAAAATTTTGTTGCTCCATATAGACCAAATTTTTAATTAAGAACACCACCACCCCTAGCACCCCTACCACCCATCAGTGGTGTCCCGCTTTACCAATGTTAAAATCTGGTCATCTTAAGTGAGGAGCCCTGCCCTCCTCCAAGCACACTGTAGTACTCTACGTTGTAGCCCTGGAGGAGAAGTAGAAAGATAGAATAGACGTGGGGTGCAGTGAGCATGAGCACGCCTGCCTCTTAGAGTTGTCCCTGTGCCTTAGATAAGTAACCGATACTTGCTCAACAAGGAAGGCTCCAAATATCTGGAGCCTCAGGATACATGAAAACCTCCTTCTTCAATCTGAATCTTGGGCCTCTTAGACACTTAGGTTAATAAACTTCTCCTGGCATGGGACAGATGGTCGACTAATGTGTCTAATCCCTGGGCAGGTGCAACCGATTTCATGAATGGTTTTCATGAGTAGTTTTAGAAAGCATGCATGTTCAGGGACCTGGTAGTAAGTCAAGTATCTCTCTGCCTAGCAGCACTCTTAACCCAGATGTCCAGGAATTATTTTCATACTGAAATTATTTTTTTCATTTGAATCAGCTCTATAAAGTGGACCTTATACTTGCAATGAGCATGCAATAAATTTATAATGAATATAAAATATTACAGTGTTTGCCACATTATTCATAAACTTGGTTTTCCAAACCTGGCACTTTAGGCCTAAGAGATAAGTGTTGGACCCAAAACAGGGTCCAGCCACGATAGTCGCCCCCAAGGAACAGTCACCAGACTCAGGTCAATGCAAAAGCAAGAGGCCAGTTTATTGCTGACGCGTCAGGGTCCCTCAGCCGCTCGGGAAGAAGGACCCCAGCTGCTGTTACAGGCTTGCCTTTTAACTTTTAAAAACCACAAGCACAAGGGGGAGTAAAGGGGGGAGGGCGAGCTGTTGAGGTTTGGTAGATGTGCAGAGAAGAAGAATGTGGGTATAGGTGTTGGTACTGAGTCTGTTTTGCAAAGTTCTCGCCTCGCTGGGGAGCTGGAAAGTCCCTGGTATGAAGCCAGCTTCGGGGCAGAGGAAGGGGGGTTCTGACAAGGTGAGAGAAGGGGAGCAAGGGGGAATTGGCAGGGGCTCTTCAATAAGTACATTTTAATCCTTGATGCCACTGTAAATGCATTTAAAGCTAATTATATCAATGGGGAAACAAAGAGAACAGTTTCCAAATTCTAAATGAGAATACCCTTTATTTCCTATACCCCTTTCTTACCCTGAATAACTCATCAATATAAATTTTTTTAAAGTGTTCTATTCTAATACAAATATAATTCTTCTTTCATCTTTAATAACTGTATCCCATTCCAGAATACGTTGTCAAAAATAACCCGTAGCCAGGCGGCAGAGTTATCTCAGCAGGGGCCCTGACACTTTACAGCTACTTTCATTCTGAACGTAGTGCAATTTCTCCTTAGAGAATTAGTCTTTTGATGGAATTTCTTCTCCACTATTTAGCGCATAACCCCACTCAAGTCTACCTCATCCTCTACAAGTGATTAGAGATAAGTGTGTTTTAGTGCATTCCTGAATATTCCATTCTACCGTGCTCTCCCGTCACAAATAAGCAATCGAATCATTGTGCCCTGGGGGTTGTTGAATCCAGATTTCAAGCCACACACATAATTGTGTGGCACTTGATTCATCTGACTATGCAGTGACTCAAATCAGCCTGCTCAAAGGGCAGAAAATATAAAGGCTAACAGGCTATCCTGACATCGCAGACCCATGGGGTTTTGCCTCCCTCCTACCACCAAATGTTGAGAAACTTACCTGAGTTGGAAGAGCTGCATCACTGCTTCCCCTGGTAAGATGTTCCACCCTCAGTGGCTCCTCATTACTGATCAGTTTGGTCTTTTTTCCTACTCTAGCTCCGATGCATCCCTGTGACTCCATCCGCCCTGTCCAGTGCCGCCTCTGCTCCTGAGCCTGGCTGTGTGTCCACCTTTACAGTCCAGCTCGATCAGGTCCTGCTAATGAGCCCCCAAAGAAACTAATGGGTGCGCTTTCAAGGCCACAAGGCATATCATAGCTAGACTTGGTTCGTTATTTTAAAAAATAGAGATTATTTTTCTTTTCTATTACTTAGGAAAGAAAGAAAACTTGAAGCATTTCTCAAACCGAAAGTATACCCTAGTGTTGGCATTAAAAGCACAATCCAAAAAAAACTATACAGCTAGACTTGTGTCATTTTCATTTTCTTGATCCAAGGAGAGTATTAGAACCTGCTGTTCTGGCTGGCGATAACCAGAATACCTAACTATTTTTCCAGTGGGACTGTAGGACCACAGACATATTTCCATAAATATCTTAGAGCAGTTCTGCATGAAGTCTGATCTACAAATTGGGGTTGGTCCAAGATAAGTACAGATATTGAGAGACCATTTTAATTATTGGTAAGGACATGCAGCCTCCTGAATTCTCACACATGGAAGATGGGAATGCAAAATGGTACGGCCACTATGGAAAACAGTAGGGCAAATTCTAATAAAGTTAGGAAACTCTACCATACAACCCAACAATCCTACATTAATGTAGTTACTAAAGAGAAACAACAACATGTGCCCATACAAAGACTCGTATGTAGCAGCATTATCTGCAATAGAAACAACCCAAAGTTCTGTCAGTTGATAAGGGAATAAGTAAATGGTGGCATATCTATACTATGTAATATTATATAGAAAGAAAAAAAGAATGTAATAACATATACCACCACATGGATGACTACTAGACATCGTTTTAGGTGAAAGAAGACCCCAAAAGACCCCACACTGTATGGTTCCATTTATGTGCAATTCTACTAAGGGCAAAACTATACTGACAAAAAGCAGATTATTGGTTATCTGGGGCTGGGGATTAGGGTGGGTGAGGGATCTATTACAAAGGTACAAGAAGGAACTATTTTTTTTTCAAGTTTTTGGCCAAGGTCAGGTTTGAACCTGCCACCTCCAGTCCATATGGAGCTGACACCCTACTCCATTGAGCCACAGGCACTGCCCAAGAAGGAACTTTTTAGGATAATGCAACCATTCTCTATCTTGATGGTGGTGGAGGTTAAATGACTGCATTAAACACGTCAAGTGAGTTTTGTTGTATATCCATTATATCCCCATAAAATTAAGGAAAGAAAAGAATAGAGGGAAAGGAGACAAGGCCAGTAGGAATCTTTCTGAAACTCAACAAGATAGTTTGAAGGAAGAAATAAAATTTCACTGGGCTCCAAAAGGGGGCAGTAACGAGCCAGGCTCAATAAGACGAAAGTGGAGGTATTTTTATTTTATGTTACTCAAAGCGAGTTTTGAGAATCCTTATGACACAAGGACACGGGGACAGGACTAACACATCTCAGTTGCCGCATCTTGACAAGCACTGTGCCTCAAGGAGCGTCGTTAGACCCGGGGTATTTCTGAGACTTGGCAATAATGCCCTGCATATACGTTCAAAGCAAGCCTTCATGGTGTGGTCCACTTTCTCCAAAAACAAAAAATGTCATTCTTACTATAATATTTAGTTTATATATTTTTTGCCAGCTCTTCAGAGATTAGCATCAACAGCTCAATGTTTACATCAATGAATCAAGGCTGTTTCCATAGCAACACCTCTAATTCTCCAAACCGCAATTTTATGTCAATTTACTATTAATGGAAGACGAAAGGAAAGCAGACAGACAGAACAGAGAAAGTTCAGTGCCAAGACTGACATGCAAGGAGGAAGAGGAGTGAACCTGTCCCCTGCAGGAGTGTCAGTGTTTAGGGGGGCGGGATGTTATTTACCACAACCATTTCATACTTAGGTGGCTAATGATGATTTCATAGGATCATAGAGTCTTTGACCTTAAAAGTAACCTTGATCCCCCCTTTTTTAAATTAAATCATAGCTGTGTACATTAATGCAATCATGGGGTACAATGTGCTGGTTTTACACACAATCTGAAATGCTTTCATCAAACGGATCAACATAGCCTTCATGGAATTTTCTTAGTTATGTTAAGACATTTTGAACCCCTTGTTTTAAATTTCAAGAAATGTGCTTTGGAGCCTATAGCTCAGTGGCTAGGGCACTGGCCACATACACCAGATCTGGTGGGTTCGCACCTGGCCTGGGCCTACAAAACAACAATGACAACTACAACAAAAAAAAATAGTGTTGTAGTGGACGCCTGTAGTCCCAGCTACTTGGGAGGCTGAGGCAAGAGAATCTCTTAAACCCAAGAGTTTGGGGTTGCTGTGAGCTGTGATGCTCAAAGGACTCTACTGAGAGAGACATTGTGAGACTCTGTATCAAAAAAAAATTAAAAAATAAAAATAAAGAAAGAAAGTTCCAGAAATGTAAAGAGAGTTAATGAAGGTTATTTTGCTGGTAAAGGGGTAGGGCCACAGCTGGAATACAGGTATAGAATTTAAGCTCTTTTTACTCATAACATGATACAGTCTTCTTCATCTGTTAGCTCCAGTAACTGAGGCTCAGATAAATGCTTTTTTTTCCCTGAAAATCCATTGTGCTAAATACTGGGTCATTCCTTTCCTGGTCTACCAACGAGGGAGCCGAGGACATCGATTATGGCTGTGCCTGACCACTGCCTATAATTAAGAAGTAAAATTAGAAGCTGCACAGCAAGTATGTATCAGATAGGGTTCAATTGTAGGAAGCAGACACCACCCTAGGGATTTCACACAGAATGGGATTTCCATGGCAACACCTTTACATAGGGAACTGGGCATTTATCAACTTGACAGAAGGACTGATCTATAGGCTGGGTTTCCAGGAATGATACCCAGAAGCTGCTACAATAGTCCCAACCAGGGAGATGAGAATCAAGAGATTGCCACCAGAACTACTGAGTCTAAGAATATGCCAGTACAGACGAGATCCAGTAGCAAGTAGCTGGTAACAGCAAATGCCCCTCGCTGCTCATAAATCTGGAAACTGGACACTGGACCACTTCTGGGCAGTGTGGGGACCTCCATCCTATGGCCATATCTGATATCAGAAAACAGAAAAGCAACAGAAAGGTGCCTCAACCTAATCTCCACTTTCTAATTTCCAATGAATGCATACCATTGGCAGGACCGAATTTGCCCCCAGACCCTTACCTGCCAGGAAGTGTAAAAATGTGGCGTGTTTGTTTTTGAAACCTTGCTAATTTCTTCCATACTGGAAGTCACACTAAAATGTGAATGAATACTGAGAATCAGTTGACTAAACCCAGCTGAAGGAATTCTCATGGATATAATCTGGTTAGTCTGATATGAGTATAAATTCACCACAATTTGGAGCTTTGCACTGAGAAGGAGCAGAATGCCTTGGGTAGTCAGAGTCTAGAGGAAAAGAGCATTCCAACCAATGGGAGAGAACAGAGGGGATGCAGCCACGTCAGAGAGCATTTGGCAGAATGGATTAAAAATGTTAAAGTGTACAGTCCATGCCTCAGCGATTCTGCCTATCTTTGTCTAACTCAGAGAAATAATTGCACATGGGCACAAGGAGGTGTGTATAAAGATGTTGATTTCAGGTTGTTTGCAAGAAAGTTTAGGAGTACTATAACATTCTTCAGTAGAATAATGGTGGAATAAACTATGGGAAAACATTATTAAGGAATTCAAAACAGAACAAGATGAGATGTACTGTCAGTGAAGGATCTCCATGGCATGCCACAGAACGGAAATCATTTTAGTGTATGTGATATGATGCTTTACGACTAAAAAAGCAAACAGCCCAGAAAGCAATTAACAAAGTTCTCTGAGTACATAATCCCATTACCAGAATGATTATGAAATGACCCCATATGAATAATTTGCAAAGAAAATAGTTAACACCAACTCCTAGGCTCACAAACACCTCAGATAGCTCCAGGATAGAAAAGAGATCCAGAGAGGATTGGGGAGATTTCTTTGGGAGAACTTTCCAGGATAAGGGAAATTCCTGTTACCCACACTCAGGTGTAATGAGAAAGGCTTCACTGGAAAGCCTGGTATATAGCCCCTGTAGTTAAGGAGGAAGCAGAGATCACGGCCTGACTCTAAAGGGTGGAAAATGGGCAACTAAGAGCTCTCTGCAGAGCCAGGGAATGCTACGGCATGCAGCAAGGCCGTCTCTCTCCATGTGTGTATGGGAAGGGGTGACAGAGGGTCGTCCTTGGGCTGGGAGAGCCACGTGGGAGAGACAGCTGGGAGAGCGAGCCCCGCCCGCACAGCCCCGCCTGCACAATTGCCATAGTATACACGCACATTGGTTGGACTCCTGGGAGCCACCATTGGAGATGGCAGGCAGCCCAGGGACCTCACTGCATGCAGCACTTGGTCAGGAGCCCCAGAGCTGAGAAGGTCCAAACCAGGGTGTATTCATTTCTTAGGGCTGCCCTAAGGAAGTCCCCCAAATGGGTGGCATAAAAGAAGAAATGTGTCTTTCAATTCTAGAGGGTACTAGTTCAAAAACAAGGTGTCCATCATCAGGACCACAGTCCCTCCAAGTCCCGGGGCATAACTTTTAGATATGGTTCTTCTTGCCTCTTCCTCATTGCTGATGGACCCTGGTGTTCCTTGGCCTGTGGCAGACTAACCCCAGTCTCCGTCTTCACATAGGCTTCTTTCTCCTCGTGTCTCTCTTTTGTGGTTTCAAATTCCTTTCCTTGTATGGACATGAGGCATTGGATTTAGGGCCCATCCTCATCCAGTATGACCTCATCTTAATTTGGTTACACCTGCAAGAGCCTATTTCCAAATAAACTCACATTCACAAGTACTGGGTTAGGACTTCAACATATCTTTTGGGAGAACAGAATTGAACCCACAGTACAAGGAAAGTGACCACATCTAGGAACAGTCAGTTGTAAACCAGCCAAGGTAAGAACCCAAGGCCACCCAAACAGTGGGAGCTGTCTACTCGCTAATCTCCCTGCCTTTCTCCTGCCTTGTAGCAAAGGTCAGCAAAGGGCATGGGGTATGGGGGGCATGGGCAAGGACAGGGTCTAATGTGTGGCCACTCACTACAAACCTTGGTGAGAAAAAAGTTCTATCTTTAAATAAACACCAGAGTGTTGATTAATATCTTTGAGCTTTCTATAAAACTTCTTATTTTTTAAACTTTTAAGTTTACAAAAATAAAATAGAAAAATGGATTCTCTATGTGTCCACAGCCCAGCTTCAACAATTGTCAATCGAGTTTTGATCTACACCCTCACCTACTCCTCCTTCCTGATTATTTTGAAACATATCCCAGACACTATATAATCCAAAAGTATTTCACCCAGAGTTATTTCAACGTGTGTCTCTGAAAGATCAAAACTCCTCTTTTGAAAATGAAGTATACTCACAGTATTATTATCATACCCTCAAAATTAAAAATAATCCATAAACATGATCATATATGTACTGAATGTTCAAATTTCCCTGTTTGATGTATAAAATGTTTCATGTACTTTTTTGTTGCAATTCTTCCAAGTCCCTTTTAATCTGCAGGTTCCTCTCTCCTTTTCTTCTTTTTTTTTTATCTCATCTTTTTTTGTGTGAAGAAACTGATACTTTCCTGTACCATTTCCCACAGTTTGCATGTTGCTGATTCCACCCTCTTGGTATTATTTAACATGGTCTTTTATCCTGTCCCTTGTATCTTCTTTAAATTTGATACTAGATACGGAGCAGTGCTTCTTGAAGGCAACCCATTGAAATCATCAGGGAGCCTCTAGACAGCCTTGAAGCCCAGGCAAATCCAGACCAGTCATATCAGAGACTCGGGGATGACTGAGGCATTGGAATTTTTTGAACCTTCTCAGGTGACCCCAGGGTACATCCAACATTGAAAACCACATTGATCTGGAGTCTTGACTAGATTTAGGCTGAGGTTTTTCCCCTCTGGATAGGTTTGTGTATACTTTCCCCTGGCTATTTTAAGTTCCCAAATCGACCCTCTGTTTTACAACAAATGGCATGTGAAGTGTCTGTCACCTCACCTTGGTCGGAGAGCCTCAAGAACAGCCCTGCTGTCCATCTACTGGCAAGAAGAGGTTACCCCACTGGACAAATTCTAAAGAGACAAATAAAGGGTGTTTGATCTTGTCACAAATTGTCCTTGATAAGGAGCCAGTAACACTAAGTGTGTAGGAAAATATCTAGAAGGGTCTACACACCGGGGAGCGATGTGTGTAGTGTGTGGTGTGACAGCCACGGTGTTTGTGGGAACACACGAGCAGCCTTAAGGCCTTTTAGCTGTATCTTCAACATTTGAGTTTTAGATGAGATTAAAATTATGTATTAATTATGTAGGCAAAGTTAAAGAAAAAAAAATGATGGCTTTTAACATTAAAATTTTATGTTTTTCCCTATAAAAGTATTATATACTCATTACAGAAAATTTGAAAAATAGGGCAAGAAAAAAGTCACCTATAAATTCCCCCATTCAAATATAACTGTTGTTAACATGTGGTGTCTTTATCTCCAGACCTATTATTGCGTGTTTTTAAAAATAATTTTGTACAGACAAAACTTCTCTTCCCTTGATTTTTTAAATCTTCCTCTGGCTGGCCTGATCATAGCCACTAGAGGGCCGTATATTACTATTTGTCCTCTGCTCAATAATAATAATAAAACTTCAATAATATCCCCTAATAATTATTTTTATTTCAGATTATCTTGTTACTATACTAGAACATTTATCCTAAGTGCTTTATGAGCTATAATCCACACAAAAGCTTGATGAAGCCAGTTCTTTTATTATTCTCATTTTACAGATAAGAAACAAGTTTAGAGAGGATAAATAACTCACCCAAAGCTGTAGCACTGTTCACCCTCTTTTCCTACGTAGAGGCTAGAATGAGGCTGGCTGAGGGAGCGTCTTTCTCAGAAACTACAAGTATTCTTGCAGGATCATGAGCCCTGCAAAGTCCTGAGTTAAACAGTGAGCTAAGAGAGGTGCATGAGGGAAGTACAGGATCTCAGACGCTGATACAAGAAAGCCCACAAAGAGTCAGACGACCTGCCATCTACAGACATGAAAGCAGGGATGAAGGCCTGGAAGGAAAGGATGTTTCTAGACCAACACCTGGGGCAGTGGTGTCCCACCTATCTGTATTTATTATGCTGAGATGGGCCAGGTATGAATGGGGCAGACGGGAGTTGGGACAAAGCCATTTCAGTACACTGCTCAGCACAGAATGCCAAGTAAATGTGTCCCTCATTTCCTTGAGTCATTGCTGCCCAGCAATTGCTATAAAACAGTTACTGGTCTGTCCTTTGCCCCTCCCTTCCTGGTTTCCCCAAGAATAGCAGACAGAGCTGGTTGCAAAGGTCAGCATCTTTTCCTGGGCACTCTGGAGTAAACAACACCATATCCTCCTGCCTGTTCCGATGAGCTATTCCTGGTGGGGTAATCATGATCTCCTCCCCCAAATTTGTGCAACTATAAAGAGATTTACCTTATTTTAGTTAAGAGTTTCCTAATTGCATCCTGCATCATTATCCAATGCCTGTTATCACAGTTACCACTTACATAATAAAACAAAATTGAAATATGGAGCAACAAGAAAGATATTAAAGATATTTGACGATGTAAAGGTGCCATTTATTTATTTTTTATTATAGGCAACAGCCAAATAGCTAAGAGTCATTAAAGGTTATTTTCTTGGTATTGCCAGACAAAAGCTCTGTTTTGTACAAGTGGCAGCAGAGGGCGCTCTTCTTACAGATTAGTTTCTATCCTCACTTTACTCAAAGGAAAACACTTGTAAAAATGCCTGTGTATGTTGATGGGAATGTAAATTAGTATAGCCACTATGGAAAACAGTATGGATATTTCTCAAGAAGACAAAAATAGAACTACCATACAATCTAGAAATTCCACTACTGGGTATTTATCCAAAAGAAGAAAAATTAGTCTACCAAGTGATTTTGCACTCACATGTTTATTGCAGCACTATCCACAATAGAGAATCAACCCAAGTGTCCATCAGTGAATAAATAGATAAAGAAAATGCATATATACACAATGGAATACTATTTGGCTATTAAAAAAAAAAAACAAAATCATGTCATTTGCAGCTATATAGATGTTACTGAAGGTCATTATATTAATAAACCAGGCACAGTGAGCAGCACCTGTGGCTCAGTGAGTAGGGTGCCAGCCCCATATACCAAGGGTGGAGGGTTCGAACCTGGCCCCGGCCAAACTGCAACAAAAAATATAGCCGGGCGTTGTGGCAGGCACATATAGTCCCAGCTACTTGGGAGGCCGAGGCAAGAGAATCGCCTAAGCCCAAGAGCTGGAGATTGCTGTGAGCTGTAATGCCATGGCACTCTACCCAGGGCAATAAAGTGAGACTCTGTCTCTAAAAAATAAAAATAAATAAATAAATAAAAAACCAAGCACAGAAAGGCAAATTTTACATGTTCTCACTCACAAATGGGCACTAAAACAGTTGATCTCATGGAGAGAGAGAGTAGAATGATAGATACCAGAGACTAGGAAGGGTATATTGGGGGAGATAAAGAAAGGTTGGTTTGTGGGTGCAAACATACAGTTAAACAGAAGGAATAAGTTCCAAGGTTTGATAGTGACTCTGACAGAGAGAGTATAGCTAACAACATGTATTGTATATTTTAGAGTCATTAGAGACAATTTGAAACACAGAAATGATCAGTATCAATACTCAAGGCGATGGATTTACCCAGATACCTTATCTAATCATTACACATTCTATGCATGCAACAAAATATCACATGTACCCCATACATGTGTAAAATATTGTGTATTTTAAAATTTAAAAATAAAACAATCTGGGAACAGTGACTTGCTCCTGTAATCTTAGCCCTCTGGAAGGCCAAGGCAGGAGGATCCCTGGAGCTCAGGATTTTAAGACCAGCCTGAGCAAGAGTGAGACCCTGTCACTACTAAAAATAGAAAAAGTAGCTGGGTGTTATGGTGGGCACCTAGACCCAGCTACTGGGGAGGCTGAAGCAGGAGGATCACTTGGTCCCGGGAGTTTGCTACTGTAGTGAGACCTCATGGCCATTGTACTCTACCTGTAGCTATAGCTCTATGTCTCCAAAAATAACAATAAAAATAAATGCTTGTGTATATATGTATACACATGCATATACATACACACACACACGTGAGTATGGGTCCTTGTCAAAAAGTAGATGGTAGACAGATGATGAATAGATAGTGGTAGAAAAAGGTATATGGAGGGATAGAGATAGAGAGGGAAAAGTTACTTATATGGCTCTGCCTTGATCCATTAATACTGAAACTGTGTGTGATTATGTTGACTTGAATTACTACAACTTTTTTCTCCTTAAGCATTTTAACATCCTGTTTCAACATGGAGACTTTTCAATCTTGTGCTCAGAAAGTTGGAGCTTTCAGGTTCTGCCCTTCCACTCACCAGTTTATATGCTTCCTCCTGGGGTCCTCCCTGGAGGGCCATAGCCATTTCTGAAGCATGTCCAGGAGAGAAGGAGGTAAATCCAGCTTCTCCTGGACAGCTTCCCTTAGGCTCTCCGCTGTGGAAGGCTGCAGACTGCTCCCACACTCCTTCCCCCTCCTTTTTCCTTGCCCCCCTTCCCCCTTATCTCTATCCCTCCCCAAGTCTTTCTGTACTACACTTGTCCCACAGTTCCATCGTTCTCCTCCACCTCCAGGGTCCACCTGTAATAGCCAGCCTCTAGGATGGCCCCATGGTCCCCACCCCTCATATAGAACCCTTGTGCAGGGCCCTCCTGTATTGAGCTGGGCTAACCTGTTTTACCACCAGGACATGATGAGAATGACAGTGTGTGACATCTGATGTCAAGGTCACAAAAGACATATGCCTTCCACGTTGGTCTCCCTTGGATCACTAAGCCAGCTGTCATGTTGTGAGGATGCTCAAGTAGTTCTATGGAGGGAAGGTGCATGTGGCAGGGAACTGAGCTCTCAGGCCAATGGCCAGCAGGGACTCACAAGTCATTAGAGTGAGAAGCACATTCACCAGCCTTCAGACCAATCCTTCAGATGACTGCCTCTCTAGTCACCAACTTGTCTACCTGCTCTTGAGTAACTCTGAGATGGAACCACCCAGCTGTGAAGATGCTTCTGAATTCCTGACCCACAGACACTGAGAGATAATAGGTATGTATTGCTTTGAGACACTAAGTTTGGGCTAATGGGCTATGCGGCAATAGAAGGTCTCGCTCCTTTCGCCATGCTTGACAACAACGTTAACAGCGCCATCTTTGTGGCTTTACCTCCTCCTGGTTCAAGCTCTCCAGGGGCTCATCATTAATGTCAGGATAAAATTTGAATCACAAGTCACATGATCTAGCTCCCGCATGCCCCCCAGCCTCCCTGACCCACTCCGCCTTTCCTCCCACTATTGTTCCAGCTACTCTGAAATATAGCACGGCTCCCTACATGTGGATGGATGGATAAAATTGCCAGATTTTTCACAGAATGCACAGCAAAGTTTGAATTCCAGATAAATAATGAATAATATGTGTGGTTATATAATATTTGGGACATACTTATACTAAAAATATTGTATGACACACACTTATTCTTAAAAGCTATTCATTGTTTTATCTGAAATTCAAATTTCACAGGGCATTTTGTACTTTCGGTTGCTAAATCTGGCAGCCCTGCAGATGTGAGCTGCTCGCTCTCAGCTCCTGCTCCCCCACCCCCAGCTGGATCACTCCATCTCCTCTTCACTAATCCCTGCCCTGCAGGGCTCAGCCCCGACATCAGTGACCCTAAAAAACCTACACTGACTTGCCCCCACCAGACACAGGTAGGATGGGTACCTGCTACAGACTCTCAACACACCTTGTCAAATCTCTCTCTTACCAGCATGTGGCGAGAGTCATTTGCCTATCTCCAGCCCTAGATTCTAAACTTCTCTAGGTCAGGCACTGCCTTATTTCCAGCATGTAGCTTCAGTGCCAAAAACACAGTATATAGAAGCCTGGTTTAGAACGCTGAAGATTTACTCTAAGCTAGTCACTCTTCTAAGATGTTTTGCATATATCAACTCATTGAATTTTCCTATCAAGCCAAAGGAACTACTATATTAATACCCCACTTTTACCGGTGAGGAGTCTGAGTCAAGAAACGATTATGCAACTTCCCCACTGTCATCCAGCAATGGCAGGGAGGTTGGGGTTAAATCCCGAGCATCTAACTCCAGAGCCCACCCCTGTGATGATAAGCTAAAGCACTGCCTCTCTGTGGTTGTGTGATGAGTGTTTGCAGAATACATGTATGAACTGATTATGTGGCTAAGTTCCTCCAAACTAGATAATTAACTTCAAACAGGGACCTCCGTCTCTACCCTTCCTACCTAGCACAAAGCACAGTGCTGTTCTCACTGGTAAACACCAAAGAATTATTCTGTTCTATTTTTCCCTCTTCAAATCCTGACCACAGATTCAGGGTAACACTGTGTGCTACACATGCCTAGAAAAGAATGGTTATAGGACACACCTTAGAAATAAAGGCCAAGGGGGCACCATGGTTAATAGCATGAGTTCTAGAGTAAAACTGTTTGAATTTGGATCTCAACTCTGTACTGCTTGTTGGCTAAGCGGCTCTGGATGAGGCCCTGAGGCCTAGATTCTTCATGAGAAATGGAGATGATAGTTTGTATTTCTTAGGGTTTTGTTGAGGATTAAAAGAGATTAAAGAAAAAGCTACACTAGCACAGCACCTAGAATGTAGCGTGTACTCAGTAACCATCAGCTGTTACCATTGTAATTCTCATTCCACTCAGCCCAGTGGTGGTGTTTGTGGACCTGGCATCCCCATGTATTTTTGTTACTTCCTCAGCCCCCTTCCCTTGTGCAAAACTCCAGAGTAAGGTTAGAGAGCTATCCTTTGGAGTTTTAAGGCCCAGCCTTAAAGATCAAAATTAAGAAATAAAGACCACCCCACAGCCCAGAGAGCAGCTAGGGAGAAGCAAGAATAGCTCCGTCAGCCTTCACTTCTGCCCTGCCATCCAGAGCTGGGGTCGGAAACTGCTTCAGACTCACGGGTCAGAAGCTGCTCTGCTTTGGGGGAGCTACTGTTGAAGAAGACATCATACCTGCCAGGAAACAATGCACATACACTCTCAGGTCGACAGCCACAAATTCCTCACATTTCAACAGCACCTGCCTGAAGGAACACTCTTTGCTTCACAAGTGGCCAGAAATACATGAGAACGCTGTGTCTTCAGGGAGTGGTCTCCCAGCCTAACTCGATCGTAGGGGTCCTCATGTTGCAATCCAAGGCTGCTCCTTCTGAGCACGCTAGGCACAGTGCTAAGTGCTTTGCACAGATCACCCCCCTTAGTCTCTACAACAATACTGTAAGGTTTGGTGCCATCATTATCCCTATTCCACAGATAAGAAAACTAAGCAATTGGCCCAAGTCAGTACACCAGTAAGAGAAGAAGTTGATTTTAAATTCTGTGCTGTGATATGGAAGTAGGCTCTTCAGCTGCCCCCAATCTTATGGTCCCAGCTTCTGCTATGGGTCAAGTTCAGCGCTTCTAATGGATACTAATAATACCAGACACTCTCAACAGTGGTTCTCAATTCCAAATGCTCATCAGATCACCTGGGAAGCTGATTCAGCAGCCCATCCCCAGACAAAATGAATTAAATTTTATGGAAGGTGGAACCAAAATACTGGATTTTTTTTCTTTTTTCTTTTTATTAAATGATAGCTTTATACATTAATGCAAACATGGGGTACAATGTTGTGTTTTCATATACAATTTGAAATACTTTCATCAAGCTGGTTAACATAGATTTCATATCATTTGCTTAGTCATTGTGTCAAAACATTCATATTCTAGTTCTAGAAAAGTTCACTTGTACCCTGGTTAGACAGATATATAGGTGATCTTTCTGGTCACTGGATGTTTTATTAAGGTTTCTCTGGATGACTATAATGGCCAGCCAGAGTTGACAACCATTTTTCCCTTTCAAGCCATTCTCAATGGATACGGTAAACTTGAAAAAGAAATTCCTAAGATCCTCACGTCAGAAAGATTTTCAGAATAATTTCTGTTCTTCTCTTTCCAGGGGGCAATCTCTAAACAAGCTATGGAGATAAGATATTTCATGGAAGGTTTCAAAACTTTCCTTTACTCATCTATAATACATAGATTGTAGAATCAACTACTTTAATGTAGAAGTAAGTGCTTCTCTTAGGCCCTTAAGAAAAATCTGATGCTAAGTGCCTACTTAGCATTCAACAGGAACCTGACAGTGGGCACCTCCTTCAGTTTTGCACCCAAGACACCATACTTGACTGACCCTCATTCCAAACCTGGGAGAAGGTCTTCATATACTACCATTCTATAAAGTCTAAGACAAATAGGAAAAAAATTAAGTAATTCACTTCAATGTAATCATGATAATTTACATTTATGCAGGTACAACTTTGACCTGTTAGGGTTCTTGGTTGCAAGCAACAGAAACCAACTCTGGCCACATTGAGCAAATAAATATTGAAAACATATGAAATATGTCATAGAAACCAAAAAAAGAAAAACGCAGTGGCCTCAGAAAAGACAGGAGCCGGCTTCCTGTAAGGATCAGGGATGCAGAACTTACAAATATATGTTGTCTTCTACCATTTTGAGATATTTTGACCCTTTTGTAAGAGGTCCTATTTGGGTCTTATGACCATCTCTTGGCACCATGACCGACTATTCCAACAATACTATACCCAGTAGAATAGTATTCTACTATTCTACTGGGTAGAAGGAGAGGGAAACAAATGCTAGGTTGGCAAAACCGGTAGTCTGATGCTGTGTGATTAAAAGGTGTGGAACACCCGGTGAGGTGGCTGACACAGGCCATCTGCATTCCAGGTTAACTTCCGGCCTGATTTCCCATTTCTTAACATTAGTGATAAGTACTTTGTAAATTTTAAAATTTCCACACACATACAGTTTATAACTAGTCCTCTTCTTGAAAAATGTGAGCTTGTAAATTAAAGAGATTATTTAATTTGCCTACCAGTAGATGTGCAGAAGCAAAACAAAGATAAAATGGAGCCAGACTGGACTTCCCAGGGTAGCTCCCACTCGTGACATCCTCCCACCTCTCAGCAAGCACTTCATGGCAAACCATTCCTCAGCGGTCAGCCTTAATGCTGGAAAGCTGCACAACTGGTAGTAAGGCACAGGTCTGGAGCCACCCTCCTAGGTTCAAATCCTGGCTGGGCTACTTCCTCCACCATGTGACTTAGGGCTGATATTTCAGTGAAGAATACAAGTAAAGTAGATATGGTGATGAGACAGCACCTCCCATAGAGGAGTGCTGCAAACATTGGGGTAGTTGGTCTCTGTAAAGTACTTTCTTCATTCGGTACCTGGTCCACAATAAGCACTTACAAGTGTTTGCGATGATTAGTATCTCATGGTTTCTTAGCTCTTATTCATGGAGAGAGTTTCTGGGAGATGGTAAGTAATAGCCCATTCCTATTTATAAAGTTTGGATCTGCTTCAGAGCAAACCCTTTGCAGGTCACAAGCTAAAGTCCTCTGGGGATAGAATATGGATTTGCAGGAGTCTGGCTTTCCCCCTTTGCTCTTTGTTCACTTCTTCAGCCCATTCTATTGTCCTGGGGGTGGCACCTGTGGCTCAAAAAGTAGGGCGCTGGCCCCATATACCAGGAGTGGTGGGTTCAAGCCCAGCCCTGGCCAAAACTGCAAAAAAAAAAAAGAAAATTCTATTATCCTTCTGCTATGATTGAACAGTAGAGGAAGAAAGTCCTGAAGCTGATTCCAAGTGATTATTCACAACAAATGCAGCCTGTTTATCCATGAAGGTAAAAGATTAGCTGAGAGCCTGCTAATGTGACCAACCCCCCCTGTTTTGATCACTTCATAACTTACAAGTATGATCACCCTGTGGTCACATATACAGTCCCCTCCTCCCCTCCATCACTGTCACCCCACATGTGCTCCCAACGGCTTCATCCACCTAGGTTTGCCATATAAAGCAAATAAATATACAGGACACTTTCAGATAAACAGTGATTAATTTTTGTTGTTTATCTGAATTTCAAATTTAACCAGGTGCCTTATATTTTATCTGGCACCACTACACCATCCCACTATGAACACAAGAGCCACTAGACTTCCTAAATGGTAGGATGATAGGATGGTCCTAACTGGCTCTATCCAGGATCCAAGATGCTCAGCAGCCCTGTCAGAGCTGTCTCGGGTCCAGGATGCCGAGAGGCCTGATTGAAGTCACATCTGCCAAGCCAAACTCAAGGCAGGTCTCCTGGTAACATAATCCTACAGGATGCCAGCAAATTACAGGTTCTTACTAAAATAAACTTAGGAAACTCAGCATTTTCTTTAATGGCCATCACTTCCATCCAAGTGTATAGATTATTCTTATCTAACATTTTGATTCTTTTTTATTATTTATATAATAGTATTCTTATACATAAGTATAGCATGTAATATGCATAATGTTATCTCTGTGATAATAGATTTCATGTTGCCGCTTAACACAGTAAAACTGTTAACAGTTACCACCTTGTTAAACCAGTCTCTTTGCTCACTAGTCATTCTTGCATCTCAGACCTTTCTGGGGTCAATTTTTATCTTCTAAAAAGACACCCTTTTAGTGAAAAGGAAATCAATTTCTTTTTAGAGAGAGTCTTTTCAGGGAAAGCTCTCCGTTCGTGTTTGTCCTAAAATGCCTGTATTTCTCACTCTTCCTTGCAAAATAGTTGATTGAGCAAACTCGCCACCAGGCACTTATGTTATCTTATATACAAACAACTCAGTAAGATTTCACAGCCTTGGTATATCAATGCCCCGCAGCTGAGTTCGTTTCTTGCTGAGTGGTGTTCATTGTTGTGTGTTTTTGTGTGCTGTATGATGACAGCTCTGATAGCCATTCCAGACAAAGAGTTCCAAAATTGCTTTGAAGGGTGGCCTAGGAGCTGGTGTCCGTGCATAGCTTCCCAAGGGGAGGACTTTGAAGATGACCTTAGTGATCTTCAGCGAGGAGGTATATAGCACATTTTTAGGATGAGTTCACAAACTTAATTGTCACCCCTCATACGTCAACGGCTATGTTCTGCCGGCATCCAAATCAACACACCACTCACTATTTCCCAGCTTTGGTCCTGTGCTTGAGAAGTCTGAGGTCATGCTGTCAGTCTAACTGGTATTTCTCTGGAGTTAATCTGTCTTTATCTCCAACAAGGTAAAAATGTTTCCTTTGTCCTCATGGTTTCATTAAAATAGGCTTAGACATGGATTTATTTTTACTAATTATGCTTAGGATTCATCATGATTCCTGAATCTACAGACCAGTACCTTTCATTAACTCCAGACTATTTCCTGCCGTTATCTATATATACATAATCTCTCTTCCTGTTCTCTATTCTCTCTCTGGAATCCTTACTGGACATAGTACATCTGTACATTTGCCCTTTCTTTTTAAATTTTCTATAGTTCTGTCTCTCTGTGCTCCAATCTGTAACAATTCCTTCAGATTTGTCTTTTAGTTTACAAATTACAGAATTTGTAATGTCTTATTTAGCAATGTCTTATTTGCTATTTAATCTGAACATGGAATTTTAATTTCACTCATGAAAAAGTTTCTTGTCTCTAGAAATTCTATTTGTTTCTTTTTCAAATATTTCTGTTCTTTTTTTTTTTAAAAAAAGCATCTGATTCCCTGCTCATGTTTATTTTTTTATGTTCTCTTGTCTTTAAGTAGTTTCAATATTTTATTTTTTATTTTGTATTCAATAATCACAATATCTGAAATTCCTGGGGATAAAATGCTGATGTTAATTGTTTCCCCAAACATGTGATAGTTTATTTCCTTAAGCATTTTGTAATTTTGGATTTTAAACTCACATCCAAGGGACTTTATATAGGTGAATACTGAAAGGTGTGGGTGGAGAAATGAGTCCCTTCAGAAAGAAATTTTGTTTGTTTTTTCCAAGCACCCTATGGCATCACCGCCTGAAAGTACATTAATTTCTTGCCCTGTGGTGTCTCAGATGATAAAAGTACTCTGTGATTATGAAATACAATGGCAGATGTTTTTCCATGTAGAGTAAGGTAGAAATATTTCCTTATCATCTCCCTTTTCTGTGAATGAGGGTTTTTTTCCCCCTTTCTTCCATTTGTTTTTTGGTTTGTTTGTTTGTTTGTTACAGAGTCTCACTTGATCACCCTGGTAGAATACTATGGTGTCATTGCTCACAGCAACTTCCAACTCTGGGGCTCACGTGATCTCCTTGCCTCCACCTCCCAAGTAGCTGGCATTACAGGCACCCATCACAATGCCTGGCTGGTTTTTCTATTTTTAGTAGAGATGGGGTCTCCCTCTGGTTCAGGCTGGTCGGGAATTCCTGAGTTCAAGCAATCCACCTGCCTCAGCCTCCCAGGGTGCTAGGATTACAGGTGTGAGCCACTATGCCTGGCTGAAGGAGTTTTTCTATCCTTTCACCTGACAAAGTAGCCATTTGAGGATCCAAGCTTTTTTTTTTTTTGAGTTTTTTTTTTTTTTTATCAAATGATAGCTGTGTACATTAAAGCAAACATGGGGTACAGTGTAGTGTTTTCATATACAATTTGAAATATTTTCATCAAACTGGTTAACATAGACTTAGTGTCATTTACTTAATTATTGTGTTAAAACATTTATACTCTAGTTCTAGAAAAATTCACTTGTACCCTTGTTAGACCATATAGGTGATCTTTCCAATCACCCTCCCTCCACCCATCCACCATTCTCCCCTCTCTTCCCCCACCCCTTCCCCATATTCTTGGGCTAGAATTAGGTTGTAGCTTTCATTTGAGGATCCAAGCTTAATGCAGACGTCTCAGTTCCAACTTCTGTCTCTTAGGCAGCCAGTAAAACTCAGAGCTCTGGGTTTCTGTGATTGGAAAACTCAGTTCAGATGCGGCTTCATTGCTAGTTTACCGGTCTAATTTCCTGTCTCCTCTGTTTATTCCCTGAAGATTTCCCTAATTACGCTCAATTGTGCATGTAAAATTTTGTATTTTATCCAGGATTTCTGAGTACTTTGTGAAGAAAAGGGTATTTGGTGGTGAGGGGAGGCCAGTTCCCAGTGTTATTGGACAGTGGTGTCCCAGACGGTAGCTCACCGTTAGAGATTCACAGTGCATAGCAGCAAATCATGAGGTCCTCAAGTCGGTAAACCCATAAAGTCTTATGTAAGTCAGTATTTCTTGATGTTTTTTTTTTACCCTGAGATCCTTTGTTCAAATAATACCTATTTTTAAGAGCCAGTAATTCTTGCCACATTCTTTAACAAACACTGGTCTAATGATTTAAATAGTGATAACAAATGAGAGAAACTGACTTCTTACAGAGGTCACTCTTGATAAACTTGGGGAACCGCCAAAGAAAACTTCACAAACTAATTATCTTTATTTTCCTGAGGGAGGTGGGAATATTTTGGATTTGGGGTTTTACTGTTGTTGTTCGCGCTCCTGCTGCTGGTGGTGTGGTCCTATGTAACTTCCAGAAACACTCCGTCCACCTGCACCCTTCTTGGCCAGCACACAGGGCTAATGTTATCTCGCTTCCCACAAGGAAGGAAATGAAGTACTTTCCATCTTAGCCCTTGTTTTCCTACCCAAAATTTTCCATGGTTTTATTCTGGGTGCTAAAACTTTCTAAACCTGGTGTTACACAGTAAATTTGGTAGAACAAAATCTGTTCTGCCATTTTTGAAGAAGAGAACTTATTATATTTATTTTTAGGCCACAAAACATCTATTTTTTCTGACAGCTCTGGAACAACTGACATTGAAACAGAACTTCACAGAGCTGCTCCTGATGGAAGGACAGAAGTTAAGCTGGCTCTCCATGGGTTGAAAACGTTTAAATGAGCTGCCTAAACAGCATATGATCCTACACCATGTTCAACTGAGGCACGAGGAATTAATATGAACGTGCCATAAAATTCTTTCACTTTGGAGCATAGATATCTCATGTGCTTCTAGAAGATTTTTCTGCATCATAGAGTTAGGGAAATTATCTCTATGAACATTTGCAGGGAGTACGGAATTGCTGTAGAACTTGTAATGATGTAATGTTAAAAATCAAAAATTATGTAGGAAACAAATAGAAAAAGAAAAGCCAGATTTCTCTAGGAAATGTTTCTGTTACTTGGCCACCTGCAATAAAAATTCATCTAAAAGCTGAGGGGTCCACTGAAGGTCTCTTTTGGCCCTAAAGGGTGCCTTTAAGTTTTCTCGACTGTACTGAGGCTACAGATTTCCTAGACAAGCTTCTAGAAAAATATAATCTATTACCAAGAATGGCCAATAAATAGCCAATGATTTAATCAGTCAACATACTGGTGTATTAAACTCTGTGCAAGAGATTTAAAGAGGCAATGGTCTCTTTCCTTGCAAAGTTTCCAATGCAATCTGGGAAATCAACTACATACATGTGAAAAGCTAGAAACAGGACATCTCCTTTGTCACAGGTGTTGCTATGACATTCCTGATAAAGCCTCTCTGAACTTCTAGTTAAAATACAAAGATGTTTCAAAGGAGTAGGGTCCCAGCCCCATATACTGGAGGTCGTGGGTTCAAACCCAGCCCGGGCCAACAACTACAAAACATAAAATAATGCAGAAAAGAGTAAAATCTCATAACACAAGGAAAAACAAAAATTTCCGGAATATGATTCTCTAATCACTGAGAATAATAGTGAAGCTACTTAGAAAAGCACTTTTTTCCTTATCCTTCACAGCATAAGACAGCAAAGCCAGCACACCTGAAACAAGATATTTTCAAAGAACCAGGGGTGCATGATCTGGAGTCCCTGGAGGATGAGGCAGCACTCTCTACTGGTGCGTGCTGCATTTGAGATCCATGCGAGTATCATGCCCATTTCCCCACCACACCACTGTCTTTACATGCATTTGACATTGAAATTCCAAAAAAAAAAAAATAGGGAAAACTGACGCCGGCTCATAACATCCTGGGAAGTGTAATGTCTAGTAGTCATAAGATGACTAGAATGAATCAGTGGTTGGTGGAGGAGGATTATATATTTCATGTACTCCATTAGAGAACCAGGCAGTGAAGGCAGAGGGGTCTTTCCTCAGAACAGAAAAAAGGTACATAAAAGATACACATAGGCTGGGTGGTGCCTGTGGCTCAGAGGAGTAGGGCACCAGCCCTGTATACTAGAGGTAGCGGGTTCAAACCCAGCCCCAGCTAGAAAGTGAAAAAAAAAAAAAAAAGATAGGCTAAATTTTGGGATTTGAGCAGAGAATATTTAAAGATGCACAGACAGAAGAAAACAAGGTCTATAAATGTAAAAATAAAGAGCATTTTACTATGCAAGGCACATGAAGGTAAAAACCAAGTATCCATGTGATTCAAGTCATGGAACAGGCGTTCTTAGGAGAAATCACATGACCAGCTAGAGAAGGCACTGGTTTCCACTCTCCCACCCATTCTTTCATCACCCCATGGAGAGAGCAATGCTGTTTTTGATCCAGAGCAGTGTTTTTCAACCTTGTCTATCTCACGGCACACTTGAACCTATAGTTATATTTCCCCAGCACACTTAAATAATGTCAATCCAAAAAAAGAGATTAAAAAAGGATATACTTATGTATATACTGTGCTTTGAATGTCCTTCAAAATAACTTAATTAATGATCTTATAAATTTCTGCGGCACACAAAAGTCCCTGATCTAGAGGAAAGACTCTGCCTTTCTAGTCCTCCATTTTCCAAATAATGCAAATATGAGGACAACCTTGAAGGTAAAGAATAAACTATTGGGACGTAAGTACCAAGCAGTTTGAATGTACAGACAGCCCCACAGGGAGTTAGTTACCTGCAAACTCAGGCACTCAGCACCTGGCAACCTTGTGGGAAGTTAGGTTCAGACTACAGGAAGAAGAGTCATCCAGTCCCAAGGGACACTGAGTTTGCCCAGTTCCAAGCCTCCCACTTCCAGCCTGAGCTTTTGGAGTCATCCAACAAATATTCTTCTCTTTCCCCCTCCAAGAATCTACCCTGTGATCCTGGAGACTCATGAAACATAAGTTTGCAAATTGAAGGTAGAAACATGAGTTTTCAGCGGGGTTTTTAGCATTTGTTGACATCACCAAAGGAACCAATTTCATAACCAGGGAGAACACAGAAAAAAGCTCTTTGTGAACACCAGGAGGATCTTCCAGAATGTTTACTCATGGATTCCAGATCAATCCAGAAGAAAAAAAGTCCCAAGGATCAGTTTGAGGGAGTCTTAGAACCATTTCTTGCAGTACTTTGCAGTACTTACACATACAGCTAGACGTGGCCAGAGATATTAATTCAGAAGCAATTTAAGGTGCTGGCCACCATGCGTATGTATTCTGACTAATCAGTAAGTAATCCAGAGCTAGTGGTTATTCAAAAACCCTAGAGTCAAAGCTAATCTCTTTAATAGTAAAAGGCTTAACTGTCTTCTTGGCAATATCTTCCTGGGGTGACTAGAAGATGTTGTGCCATGCCATTGGGAGGAAAATGTGGCCAAATAGTTAAAATCATACCCTTGTCCCCAGGAAATTCCTGACGTTAGTACCAGAGGCTGGATGTTGCTGCTGTGATCAGAACTTGAGTCATTGCGAAGAGGCATGTATAACACCCAGGGAACAAGTAGGTCCCTTAGGTCCAAGGAAATGGCTCGGGGGCCTTCTTATCTCACAGAGAAAACAGGCCTGTGGTCACAGAGCATAAATCTGAGTCTGGTTCAAGGTGACCCTCTGTATGAAGTTGTCAGTGACATCATCTGTGTAGGAAATAGGAGTATGGTTATATGGGACCACAGTCAGTGGTTGTAGCATTGCTAAGTAGGAGCTACTCCTACAGCATCGTCTGAGAGAGTGGAGTGTTAGTAAAATTCCCCTGCCTCCATTTCAAGTTAGGGGAGACACTGAGACAGGGCACACAATAGGCCATTGCCTGAAATGCCCCGCAGATGGTTGTTCCTTGTTCCCTATCTACATCTGCAGCCCCACCCACACTCAGTCCAAGTCTGGGTTGATTCAGACCACCTGACCTTCTCCCACAGCAAAAGCTCTGTGGGGATGGTGGGAGGGAGAGGATCATTTGCCATCAAAGGCTACCAAGCCACTTTCACAGGTCAGGGTGGGTCACCTGTGAATCAGAGGAACCTGCTACATAGGCCCAATGCCCAACCCATGTCTCTATCATAGAAGAGCATGCAGGAAACATAGAAAAGTCAATACAGAAAAAAGTCAGAGCTGCCTGCCTGAGGGCAACTGCTGTGAGATGACTTTACAGGGGCGGAAATCATCCAAGTTTATGTCCACGAAGCTGTTCCCAACCCAGGCACCCTAACCTTCCCCACCACTTACTAGAGTAGGGTGACCAGACATCCCGCTTTTCAAAAATTTGTCCCATGTCCCACAGGGTCTTAAAAAAGTCCCAATTTTTGGAAAGAATGCACAAACAGGCGGGAGAACAGGAAGGGAATATACGGTTTTCGGCTGCCAGGTGGCTATTTCGCCAGAGTATGAGTTTTATATTATTTTTGTTAATTTTATAATGTTAAACTGTAATAATAACAAATAATTGTTGAGAAGTGATTATGCAGAATTGCTTATCAAAGTTTGCATTGTTGTCAGGTCCTGCCCTGCCCCCCCACCCATGTTGTCCCGCTTTACAAATGTTAAAATCTGGTCACTCTATACTAGAGTGCAGGTGGAGATGAAAAAAGAAGGAAAGTGATTAGACGCTCCCGTCCCAACACATCCAACAGATTCCTCACACTGGCATTGCTCCCTATACCCAGCTCCTGTGAAGTTCATCCTCCAGTTGTGGGTTATGTGGTAGCCATCTCAGGCTTCCACATAGAAGCTTTTAGTGGGGTCCTGATGGCCTCGGGCATATTCTCAAAATGGGGGGTTATTATTTCCCTCTCTCAGGTTAAGAGCATGAGGACCACTAACACGTTCACTGCTACCTGTGCTGTGTGCCAGTGTTTCTTGCTCATATACCTGGTCTGGCAGGTTTGGAAGCATCAGGATGTTTCCATGTGTCAGATGAATTTCTCATTGTCTATGATAATCCCTCGTGGTGGTTTTGTGACTCTTTTGGCTTTCAAGATGGGTTCAGCAGGTTACTATGGGTATGAGAACCCCTGGGGCCTGGTTGATTTTTCACCCAAACATTTTATATAGAATGTGACCTCTTGCTATGTGCATGTACATAGATCAAGCTCATGGTTGAGTTACATTTGGTATATTTGAGTGACATTGCATATATTGGTGCACTTAATAGTTAAGTCCTGGGTAAAATAGAGGCCTGATTATACAGCAAGGCATCTAAAAACAGTTGATGAACCTGTGTGGAGCTATATTTATGTCAATTTCAGGACAGCTTTCTGGCTAGAACCATCACTTGGAATTTCACCCTTTTCCAGAGTAGCCAATGAAGTAATCTAGAGGACTTGTCCACCTTGGAGACAGGCTGTATTACTACGTATTGATGAATAAGGCTGCTTGTCAGGAGATAAATTTGCATCTAAGGGTCCCACTCAATTAGCAACTCCAGTAAGTCACCAGGTGGAATCTTCAAAACTTCTCTTGGATAAATACCCAATGGCTGGTGAATTTGGCTGAGGACTTGAGGACCAGCTTTGACCTTAACTGGATGTACCATTTACATTTCATAACAGAATTTTCTTGGTATTTTCAAGACCTTCCCACTTCAAAGGTCTTTGGTTTCAAATGAAGGAAATGGGCTGTCAGGTCAGAATGTCACTTTTTTTCTTTGGTGAGACGATCTGTCCCTGTTAGAGCTTGGAAGCAACGGAGGGTTGAAATATTCAGCAAAAGAGGGAAGTCTCAAAGTGCAAATATTTAAAGACCAAAAAATTACTAGCTGAATCTCATTGCCAAAAATTCCAGTAATCTATGAGATCAGTGTTGTGGTTTGACTATGTACCCCCCAAAAGCATGTGTTGGAAACATAATCTCCAGTGCAACAGTGTTAGGATGTGGGGCCTCGTGAGGGATGATTAGACCACAAGGGTTCTGCCCTCATGAATGAATTAATGCTGTGATCATAAAAGTAGGTTCATTATCACAGGGTTGGGTTAGTTATAAAAGGGAGAGCTCTGCCTCCTTTTCTCTTCCTTCCTTCCCCTCTGTCATCCTCCCACCTTCTGCTATGTGGTGATACAGCTAGAAGGCCCTCCCCAGATGTTAGCCCCTCAGTCTTGGATTTCCTCAGCCTCCA
The DNA here is from genome assembly GCA_963574575.1 of Galagoides demidoff. Classification (NCBI taxonomy): domain Eukaryota; kingdom Metazoa; phylum Chordata; class Mammalia; order Primates; family Galagidae; genus Galagoides; species Galagoides demidoff. Next base: position 5,958 of record CAUYQV010072337.1, on the reverse strand, counting down.
CAACTGGAAGCCAATAAATTTCTGTTCTTTATAAATTACCCACTCTCAAGGTATTCTTTTATATGAGGCCAGACATTTAATTTCATGAACTAATCCTAGAAAAAGTGCTACATACCTTATTGCTGGATATCACAATGGTCACATTTGAGATACTTCCCTTGGGGATCTATGCACCAATGCCAGTGCCTACTCCATACTTCAAAGCAATTTTGGAACCCTTTTGCTGGAATGACCATCAGAGCTGTCATCATATGAGGTCTGACAATTAAGTTCGTGAATGCATCCCAGAAAAAGTGCTTTGATAAAATGTCTGTGTGTGATGTGCTGTATCTAGAAAGGCAACCCAAGCATCAGAGCTCCTTCTTTGTAGCTCACAACTGTAAAGTTGGCAGTGTGTCTTTGGCAGTCGTGGAAAATCTCTTTGGGCTGTTACCCAAGTACTTCTCAAGAAAGACATTTGGGAAATGAGGTTATTGACCTTCTGATTCATGGCCCAGCTGACTATGAACAGTATTGTCTGGTCAGCACGCAGTGCAGTTAAAAGCACTTGCCATAGCTGGAGCCATCATGAAGATGTCATAAATTTCATAGAACACTTGGATACAATGAGTTGTTCAAATTTTGCTGGGGAATGAGACCCTATTTCTAGAGAACTGAAATATCCCTGTAATTAAACAGTGAAGATGTACCACATGCCCTTGGTCTACTTCCTAAAGACACATGAAGAAGAGGCAATAATAACTCTCAAGTGACAGACCGCAGGTAGGGAGACATTTCAGTCAGTTCAGTAACTCTTATGTAACCTCCTCCTTGTTATTCTTGTTATCCACAGTGGGGCATCCACCTTCAGCTTTTTTGACCAGCCAAACTGGGCTGTTGAACTGGTATAGAGTGGGCATTTAATCTTTACCTACATTTATCCTCTCCTGGCATGCAATTCTACCTCAATTGCACGATCCCCTCCAGCATAGGAAATACAGGTGATTCCCAGGAGTATAACCAATTGTAGCAGCACAGCTTATAATGTGGATGCTCATCTGGCATCAGTGCCCCTTCATCAGGCTGATATTTAAGAATCTCCATTCCAATTATGCAAGCTGGCAAAGAACAAGTATAGTCCAATAAAACAGGCAAACACCCTCAGAAATTGTGACCCAGGACTGTCAACTAAAAGTACTATTGAACCTGAATCCTGACAAAGGGCTTAATTGACCATGGTTTAAGTCTTGAAATCCTCCTGGGAAACAGTGTCTATCCCTAGTCTTCTTTGAGTTTGACAAATTATGTATAGATGGGATCGTTGGAGTTTGAACTCAGCCTCAGAAGACAGCAACAAAGGCTGGGAAAAAATATATTTGTGGTGGTTAATTTTTTGTGTTACTTTGATTGGGGTGGGGATGCCCAGACAGCTGGTAGAACATTTCTGGGTGTGTCTATGTGGGTATTTGAAGAAGAAATTAGTATTTAAATCTATAGACTGAGTAAAACAGATAAGAAGTTCTTCCACCTAATATAGGTGGGCATTACCCAATCCACTGAGGACTTGAATAGAACAAAAAGGCAGAGAAAAGGCAACTTTGCTCTCTGCTTGAGTGGGACATCCATCTTCTCCTGCCCTCAAATGTTGATGGTCCTGGGTCTTGGGCATTTGGACTCACTGGGACTTGTACCATTTGCTCTCCTGGTTCTTAAACTTTCAGAATTTTATTTGCAGGGGCATCTCATTCTGTTGCCCAGGCTGAAGTGATCATATCTCACTGCAGTCTCAAACTCCTAGGTTCAAGACATCCTCCCACCTCAGCCTCCCAAATAGCTAGGACTACAGACACACACCATCATGCCCAGTTAATTTTTTTTTTTTTTTTAGAGACAGGGTCTTACTATGCTTTCCAAGCTGGGCTTGGCTTCAAAAAATCTTTCTGCCTTCAGGTTTTGGCTGTAACTACACCATCAGCTTTCTTGGGCCTCTAATTTGCAGACAAATTGTGGGACTTCTCAGCATCCACAATCTTGTGAGTCAATCCCTTATAATAAGTCTCTTTCTATAAAACTATATATAGTTTATTGATTATGCTTCTCTGGAGAACACTGCCTAATGCAATCTCTTTCTGTCTCTGTTTTTATCATTATAGATTAAAAGTAATATGAATAAAATTAGAAATTGAGCTGCCATTGTGAGGTCTCTTATTTGTACATTCCATTTTAAAGTAGGATATTTATTTCCTAGAAATACTATTGCACCTTTAAGTACTCGTTAGGTCACAGGATTAAAGGTAGAGCCATCATCCTATATCAATAAATATTTTTGATGAATTAATTAATAGATGCTCAGTTACTTATAAGATAAACATCTCCTGTAATTTTTATGGAAAAAGTTATTTGAAGACATACTCTAACCAAATCAGAGATTAATAAAAACTAGCATAGCAAGAATGGGAGAACTGTAATTCTAAAGGAATCTCTGCTGATCAAGTTTGCACCTCAACTTCAGAAATCTCATCGAGTTATGTATTTTCTGATGGAAGCTGCAGTCCCTGCACAAAATTTGACCTTTTGTTGTTTCAATTAACTAGTCATCTTACTTCTTTTTCTCTTTCCCAGTGTAAGGATACATGTTTCTCAAACCATAGTCTCCAGCCAACAAGTCAAATGGAATGTCTTGACTTGTTTGATGATTATTTCAAAACAATCACTGTTGTTGTTCTTCCAGAACTTGCTAACAATGGCTAAGTTTTCACTCAACTGAGAGCTATGCCAGAAGAAATACTTAACAAAAAGTCCTTTTCCCCCCCTTTAAAAAACCAGAGTTACATAGAACAACATAATAGACATGTTTGTGTCTGAGCAATCTGAATAATAATATTTTGCATCTTCAAAACTGATTTTAAACGATTGTAAACAGTCTTTTAAATTGGGAAAATTAATAAAAAATGCACACATTTTTTAAAATTAAAAACAATATTACTTGGGGAAATTTAATAAATGGGCAGATTTCAATAGCTGTTTCCTTGAAGCATCAGGATCTGTTACTATTTCTGAATTAACTAGACTTTAAAATACAATATGGTCTTGACAACATGATTGTGAGCATGTAAAAACATCTGGGAAAAAGACAACAAAGAAATACATTAAAGTGTATAGAGAAGTTATTTCTAGATGATGCAAATTTAGAGAGAAATTTGAGTTTTCTTTTCTCTACTTTTCTGTATTTTCAAATGAGCACTTTTTATAATCATTAAAAATAAAAAAATGTTTTTAATACAAATCAGAACATATAATTTACTTGTGTCCATATTATTAACTAGGTGAAGAAGAAATGTGTAAAGAGAAAAATAGATGAAAGGGAGGAGTAATGGTTTCAGAGTAGTTTAATTTCTGGCTTTTGATATTTTTCAAGTTTTCTATAATTAGAAGAACATACATTAATTTTAATGTAAAAATCAATGTGTTTTCTTAACATGGTAAATGATTACTATAAGGCAATAAATACCAAAAAAAGTCCCAGTAGCAAGCAAGATTGTTACACTACTGGAGAGAAGTTCACTATGGGCCATGTGTTAGAAATAGCCTCATAGAAGATAGAGTTTTGTTTAACATACGCAAGTCCATAAATGTAATTCATCATATCAACAGAAGCAAAAACAAAGAGCATATGGCCCTCTCAATAGATGAAGGAAAAGCATTCAATAAAATTCAGCATCCTTTTCTAATTAGAACATTTAAGAATACAGGCATAGGTGGCACATTTCTTAAACTGATCCAAGCCATCTACAACAAACCCAAAGCTAATATTATACTGACTGGTTGTCCTCTATCATCACTACTATTCAACATAGTGCTGGAACTTCTAGCCAATACAATCACGTAAGAGAAGGAAATAAAAGGTATCCAAATGGGGGCAGAGGAGGTCAAACTCTGGCTCTTTGCCAATGATATGATCTTATACTTAGGGAACCCCAAAGACTCAAAGACTCTTGGAAGTGATCAAAAAATATAGTAATGTTTGAGGATATAAAATCAATGCCCACAAATCAGTAGCCTTTGTATATGCTCATAACACCAAGATGAGAAGTTAATCAAGGACACAATTCCCTTCACACTAGCTTCAAAAAAAGTGAAACACCTAGGACTATACCTAACAAAAGAGGTGAAGGACCAATATAAAGAAAATTACAAAACCCTAAGAAAAGAAATAACAGACGATATTAAATGGAAGAACATACCATGCTCATGGCTAGGAATAATCAACGTGGTTAAAATGTCTATACTTCCCAAAGCAATCTACAGATCCAATGCAATATCCATTAAAATACTAACATCATACTTTCAAGATTTGGAAACAATAATTCTTCATTTTATATAAAACCAGAAAAAAAAACCCGAATAGCCAAGACAATTCTTAGTAATAAAAACAAAGCTGGGGGGCATTACCTTATCAGACTGTAGGCTATACTACAAGGTCATAGTGTTAAAACAGCATGGTTTTAGCACAAAAATAGAGATTTAGACATTTGGAACTGAATATAAAACCATGAGGTGAAATTAACATCATATAGCCACCTGATATTTGATAAAACAAACAAGAAATACACTGGGGGGAAAGAATCTCTATCAATAAACAGTGCTGGGAGAACTGGATAACCATATGTAAAAGACTGAAACTGACCTGACCTTTCACCACTTACAAAAATTGCTACAAGATGGACAAAAGATTTAAATCTAGGCATGAAACAATAACAATCCTCAAAGAAAGTGTGGGGAAAACACTTTAAGATATCAGCCTGGGAAAAGATTTTGTGAAGACATCAGTGGCAATTACAATGACAAAAATAAACAAATGGGACTTAATTTAACTGAAAAGCTTCTGTACAGCTAAGGAAACAACAACCAAAACAAACAGACAACCTTCAGAATGGGAAAAGATATTTGCATGGTATGAATCAGTATGAATCAGACAAAAGCTTAATAACTAGGATCTATAGCGAACTCAAATTAATCAACAAAAAAGATCCAACAATCACATATAACACTGGGCAAGAGAGATGACTAGAACCTTCTCTAAAGAAGACAGATGAATGACTAAGAAACATATGAAAAAATGCTCATCGTCCCTAATCATCAGAGAAATGCAGATCAAAACCACCCTGAGACAATACCTAACCCCAGTGAGAATGGCCTACATTCTAAAAGGGAACACTTTTACACTACTGCTGGAACTGAAAACTAATACAACCTTGAAAGAAGTATGGAGAATCCTCAAAGAACTCAAATTAGACCTCCCATTTGATCCTGCAATCCCATTACTGGGATCTACCCAGAAGAAAAAAAAAATCATTTGTCCTAAGGACACTTGCACTAGACTGTTTATCACAGCTCAATTTAAAATCACCAAAATGTGGAAACAACCTAAATGCCCCACCAGCCCAGGAATGGATTAACAAGCTGTGGTATACCATGGAATACTATTCAGCCATTAAAAAAGATGGAGACTTTACATCTTTTGTATTCACCTAAACTGAGTTGGAACACATTCTTCTTAGTAAGGCATCACAAGGGTGAAGCAGCAAGAATCCAATATACTCAATCCTAATATGAGGGCAGTAGCTGATCTAATAAAAGGTGGGGGTAGGAGAACGAGGAGTGGGGAAGGGGAAGGAGGATGGAGGGTCACAGTGTATTGCACACCTCTTAGAGGTGGGACACAATTATAAGAGGGACTTTACCTAACAAATGCAATCAGTGTAACCTAATTCTTTGTACCCTCAACGAATCCCAAACAATTAAAAAGGAAAAATGAGGAGGAGGAGGAGACAGAGGTTTTGCTGGGCTTAAAGTATGGGCAGGTATGACTATGCAAACAGTAAAGGCAGGACACTCCCGTTCAGCAAGGTAGAAGGAGAACATTCTGACTAGAGCGGAGAGCTCATTCAGGTCAGTGATGGAGGATAAGCATGAAAC
>CAUYQV010072335.1:0-14335 GCA_963574575.1 Galagoides demidoff | reverse complement strand
TTGGGGCTTCTTCCATGACTTAGCAATTATGAATTGGGCTGCAATAAACATTCTGGTACCCATATCTTTGTTATTATGTGATTTTTGGTTTTCTGGATATATACCTAGTAGAGGAATTGTAGGATGGAATGGCAGGTCTATTTTTAGATTTCTTAAGTGTTCTCCAGACACTTCAAACATCTTTCTAAAAGTAACATACTAGTTTGCATTGCCATCAGCAATGTAAAAGTGTTTCCTTTTTTCCACATCCACGTCAACATCTCTGGTTTTAGGATTTTGTGATGTGGGCTAATCTTATTGGAGGCTCCCTTTTTTGAGACAGAGTCTCAAGCTGTGGCCCTGGGTACTTGACTGCCTTGGTGTCACTGCTTGTAGCAATCTCCAATTTGGGCTCAAGTGAACCTCTTGCTTTGGCTGAGGCTGGTCTTAAACTCATGAGCTCAAGCAACCTGCCCACCTCAGCCTCCCAGAGTGTTAAGATTGCAGGCGTGAGCCACTGCACTTGGCCTCATTTTGAAAATTTTGACACAAAATGAGATTGGCAGCAGATCTCTAGATGACTGCTGTAAGCTTTGAAATTCTAGATTTTGCAGGTTGCATCCTATGGTGTAATTTAATGTGGTTTTTATAATCTCCATATAAACTAGTAGTTAAGAATCAGATACTTCTTCCAGGGCAGGGCCCAAGACTCCTTTGTATGTGGTATTATGTACTACTATCGCATTAATAAGAAGATGGATGATGTTTGTCCATTCTTAATGCAACATGAAAGCCTGTTTCATCCTCTCATCCATTAACAGGAGTCCACTCTTCATCTTGTGTTAAGACTTCGTGGTGGTGCTAAGAAAAGGAAGAAGAAGTCTTACACCACTCCCAAGAAGAATAAGCATAAGAGAAAGAAGGTTAAGCTGGCTGTCCTGAAATACTATAAGGTGAGCCAGTTGAAAGTGATCGGTAGAATATCTGAAAAGTAATGGTTTACTTGAAAACTTGTGTTCATAGTAACTTGTCAATACTTTCTCAAGAAGTACTTTGTCTTCAGTATCTAGTATTACCAGCTTTTGGTTTATATAATGAGGCTTACTTTTAGCTGCTTATTCTAAACTAGCGTGCTGAGTTGAAGTGGGTTCAGTTCTTCGCTTAGAAGCTCACAAAGCTGGCCTTCAATCTATAAAAGTCCCAATACTTTTGAACTTTAATTTTGGTGCAGTTAGTGTGAGAATTTGGCGGTACTTTGGTTTATAAACATTAAAACCTACTAGTATTGAAACCTACCTAACATTTTGGCTCAGGGCCTATAGCTCAGGTGGCTAAGGTGCCAGCTACATACACCAGAGCTGGCAGGTTCCAATCCAGCCTGAGCCTGCCAAACAGCAATGACAACTACAACCAAAAAATAGCCAGGTGTTGTGGTGGGCACCTGTAGTCGTAGCTACTTGGGAGGCTGAGACAAGAGAATCGCTTGAGCCCAGGAGTTGGAGGTTGCTGTGAGCTGTGATGCCACAGCACTCTACCCAGGGCAACTGCTTGAGGCTGTCTAAAAAAAATTAAAACATTTTTCAGTCACTGAAATGACTTACATTAGGTTTTACAATACATTAGAAAAATTATCTCATGGCAGATTTGTACTTTTCAGGTCGATGAGAATGGCAAAATAAGTCGCCTTCGTCGAGAGTGTCCTTCAGATGAATGTGGTGCTGGAGTTTTTATGGCCAGCCACTTTGATAGACATTACTGTGGCAAATGTTGTCTTACTTACTGCTTCAACAAACCAGAAGACAAGTAATTATATATGAATTAATAAAAGACATGAACTAACTTCAATTGTTGGATTTTTGAGTACCAAATTGATGGTCACACTATTTCCTTTGGTAGCGCCTCCACGATGCTACTGCCATCATGTGAATGTTGGTTCTTAGGGTTATGTAATGCTGTGGTTCTGTTATCAGCCAAGGATAGGACTTTTATTTCTGTCAGTTTCTTGACCTCAGTACTATAGACATTTTGGGCCAGAAAATTATTGGTGGGGGGTACCATGGGAAGATGAGCAGCATACCTGGCCTCTCTCCATCCCCCTATCTAATTGAGAACCAGTAATTGTGTTGTAAGTTTTAAGACCTTAGTTTTTAAAAAGTTGTAGCATACTTCTGTTTCATACATGGGCAGTTTAAAGGGTTGTTTGACTTGCCAGTTGAAAATGCAGTCCCTGGGTCATTTCAGTAACTGCATTCGGCAGTAGAAGGGGAATAATACTGAGCATGAACTCTTGGGAATTTTAACTTTAATGTTCTACTCAGAATGAGTGCCTGAAAAGGAAGGATTACTTGGCACTATTAACACTGAAAAGTAAGACAGTTTCAAGCAGTATTTGATTAGTACCATATCTTCCCATGGAGTTGCAATTCAGTGAGGATTGATTCACTAGATAACACTCTAAAGCATAACACTTGAAAATTTATTAAACTCTGATTGTTACATTTGGTGATATCCTAAAAGTTAATAATTCCCTTTTATATACCATATTGTTAGTCTTCATACTTATAGATTTCTCATTAGAGGCATCCTTAAATAATGATTCCTGTTTCTATAGCACTTTTGACAGTTCTAATACACATTACACTTGGTAGGACAACTTCAGTGCCATTTGAACCAGTGCTGGCAAATCTGCCTTCCATAAAGCAAAAACAATGTCTTTATGTTTTTAGTGTATCTTAAAATCCTGGATCCCAAGAAATTTTGGCTGGAACTTGCTTTTCTTCATAACAAACAATTTCATCTCCCACTTTAAAGTCTATTTTTTCTTCATCTAAACTGAGACCACAATCCATTCCAGTTTTGATGACTGAAACATCATCTTTGTGGTGTTTCAATGAGGTTAACGAACCTTTAAAAATAAAAATCAAGTTAGTACAGCCAATAAACAATGGTTAACATCCTACTAAAAGTTTACTGTGGAAATTTACACTAAGTTCTTAATTTTATAGTCACGTTAATGATGGGACTAAATATCAGGCTAACCCTCCAAAAGTGTGAAGTTTGCTGTAAACAACATTAGAATTGTAGCCAGAGATCCTAAATCTCACATTTCAAAAGTAGATTAAGACTAGCTCAATGGCTAGGGTGCCAGTGAAATACATTGGAGCTGGTGAGTTCAAATCTGGCCTGGACCTGCCAAATGACAATGATGACTACAACCAAAAAATACCCAGGTGGTATGGCGGATGCCTATAGTCCCAGTTACTTGGGAGGCTGAGGCAAGAGAATTGTTTAAGCCCAAGAGGTTGAGGTTGCTGTGAGCTGTGATGCCATGGTACTCTACCGAGGGTGACACCTTGAGACTTCAAAAAAAAAGTAATTGACTTTTTGGAGTGGATGGTTCTCATACTCAGTACTTAAATGAGAAAAACAATATAAACATCACAGGTCCAGTTAAAAAAGGATGGGCATTAGGAAGTCATACAATGTAAGTGTTCAAGTGTAGGAGTTACGCCTCCAGGCCGTTTGGGGCCAGTTTTTAAAAGCTTAGGAAATCAGCTCTGGAACTGCCAGCCCTGGAAAAGTCATCAGAACCATCAGGGAGGAAGCCCGTCAACTACAGACTGGTTATGAGTTAACAGTCACAGAAGTGGCCTGCCCTGGGATTGGGGGAGTAGAAGATAAACAGGTTTCAGATGGTTATACAATCAACAGGTTTTGGTGGCTAGATCATACGCTATTATACAAAGAGATTTTGATGTTGCTTACCCTTCCAAATAACATGTCCGTTACGGATTAATTTAAATTTTTTTTGTTTTTCAAACTGTCCCTTTTGTACTCTGCAGCCAGCCACAGGAACTTTCTTCTTCCCTTCTGTTACAGAGAAAGTAGCTAGTATAGAAGCCTCACCTTTAAGAAGAAAACTGAATTAATGTGCAGAAAACCAAACATTCTGAGAAATAATTTCTGACATTCTGTAGTATAAGAATTACAGGCATGAGGAAACTGAACTCATGCCTAGAAAGAAATCTTGATTTCTTTGACACCACCAACTTAATTTTCTTGATGGACATTAAGAATAAAAAAGTATGAAAATCCTTAACTATTCCTGTTTGTTTCATGAAAACCTAGCTTTCAGCTTTCCTCAATATATTTTGTAGAGCTGATTCTCTCATTACTTGACTTACAGTGCTACTTGGTGTGTTTCCCTCGAAGTCCTCATATGACATAGTTTTCAAATTGCTCTTAGCACAATAACATATGGGTACAAATCTGCATAATTATACGGAGGTAAGAAAAGGCCAAAATAAATCTATGTGGACCAAAAATGGAAAACTAATCTTACCATGAGGAAACAATACCCAAATCACAATTTAAAACTCTTATCAAAATTAAAAGTTAGCTAGGTGCACTGGTGCATGCTTGTAATCCCAGCTACTAAGGAATCTGAAGCAGGAGGATCCCTTGAGTTACAGACCAGTCCAGGCAACACAGTGAGACCTGTCTCTCAAAAGATAAAAAAATCTGCCAAGCATGGTGGTTCATTCCTGTAGTCCCAAGTACTCGGGAGGATCACTTGAGCTCATGAGATTGCAGTAAGCTATGATAATGCCACTGCATTCCAGCCTGAACAGAGACCTTGTCTCTCAAAAAAAAAAACCCAAAAATGTGCATGTTGGGAGGAAAAAAGGATAGATAAAACAATTCCATCAATTTTGAATAAATTCTTGCCTTTAATATGGCCAAGGGATGTGCTATTATAGAAGTAACTTTTTTTTTTTTTTGAGACGGAGCCTTAAGCTATCCCCCTGGGTAGAGTGCCATGACATCACAGCTCCTAGCAACCTCCAACTCCTGGGGTCAAGCGAGTCTCCTGCCTCAGCCTCCCAAGTAGCTGGGACCACAGGCGCCCACCACAACGCCCCGCCATTTTTTGGTTGCAGCCATCATTGTTTGGCGGGCCTGAGCTGGGGATTTGAACCCGTCACCTTGGGTGTACGTGACTGGCGCCTTAGCCGATTGAGCCACAGGCACCGAGCCTAACTTGTTTTTCTTATGGATTCCTCTGGGCAATTTAGATAGAAAGAGTATTTTAAAATACAAGGGGTGACAATTAAATTCACAACCTTGCCAGTGCGCTTATGTTGGCAGCACTATACAACTTGATGAAAGTTATTTTTTCTTCTTTTTTTAAGACAGAGTCTCATTTCTTAACCTTGGTATATCACTGTCTCACAGCTGTTCAAGTCAATGTGTGGCAATGTCTTGCTTGGTGGTATTCATTATTGTTATGTGTTTTGGAGCGTTGTAAGAGAATGTCAGAGCTTGAATTAGAGCAATGAACATTAAATTTCTTTTTAAACTTGGCAACAGTGGAAGTGAAATCAGGGACATGTTAAGTCCAAGTTTATGGAGATAGTGCCATGAAGAAAATGGCAGCATACAAATAGATTAAACATTTTTCTGAGAGGAGAGAAAGTGTCACTGATGAAGAGTGATCAGTAATGAACAGAACTGACAAAAATATTGCAAAAATTAGGTCAAAATGTGCATCAAAATTGTCAGCTGACTGTGAGAAGCACAGCCGAGCAAGTAAACATCAATAAAGAAACAGGAAAATCTTAACCAAAAATCTTGGCCTGAGAAAGGTGTATGCAAAAAATGGTCCTGAAGGAGCTCACCAATGAATAAAAGCAAAGGAGAATCAAGATCAAGGCATTTTGGAGCAAGATGATGTTTTGAGCTATGTTATCACTAGTGAGAAAATGTGTGTACCAATACAACCCTGAAACAGGATCGAAATGCACGACAGAAGTCAGCCTATTCTTCATGACCAAAGAAGTTCTGTCGGTCCAAAGTAAGAGTCAAAACCATGTTGCTAATGTTTTTTGATTCAGAGGGACTGTTCATTATAGATTTGTACCAACTGGACAGTTAACTAAGTTTACTATTTGGAAGTGCTGAAAAGGCTGCATGAAAAGCCAAAAAATAACTTAAACATTTCACCAACAACTTATGGCTCTTGTATCACAACAATGCACCAGCTCATGCAGCACTGCCTGTGAGGAAGTTTTTAGCCAGTGAACAAATAACTGTATTGGAATACCCTCCCTACTCACCTGATCTGGCCCCCAATCACATATTTTTTTACCCAAAGATAAATATTGAAAGGAAAGCATCCTGATGAGATTCCAGACATCAAAGGTAATACAACTGTTCTGATGGCCATTCCAGAAAAAGAGTTTCAAAACAGTTTTGAAGGGTGGATTACACAATGGTGTTGGTGCATAGCTTCATAAGAGGAGTACTTTGAAGGTGGCCATAGTGATATTCAGCAGTGAGGTATATGCCACTTTTTCTAGGATGTGTTTGCAAACTAATTGTCAGTCCTCGTATTTAACACTGAAATGTAGAATAAATTCTCTTCTCATGGTTGATTTCTCTACCAGCTCAAGACAACATCAATGATTCCTTCCATGATACTGTTCTTTATGCGTCCCATCCTAATTTGTATTCAATTATTTGTTCATGTCTAAACTTGAGGGCAAGTGCTCATTGTATTAATTGATTTTGTGTTCACGGGGCAGGTGTTTATAATACATATAAGGTTACAGAGAATGCTCATCTTACGGTAGTCATTTTTTGGTAGAGCGCAGACTATGTATTTTAACAGTGAAATACGTATCTGCCCTGAACTTTGCTATCAAGTGCTATATAGGGCATCTAAGATGTGAATGTTTGAAGACATTCCCTGAACACTCACCTACTGGGTGTTCTTCCACAATGCAGGGCAATCTGCTGCTCAATTCCTCCTGCAAATCTTCAATAAGATGGTAAATGATTTTGTGAAGTTTAATTTTTACTCCTTTTTTTGCAGCGGACTTCTGGATAACATTGCCTACATTCACATTAAAGCCATATATAACACCTGGCCAGCAGAAATAAAATAACAGAGTCATAGAGATTGTATTACAATCATTTCTCTCTCAAGCAGATTCTTGAATCTAAATTGTTTTATTTCCTTCTTTGTAAATTAAATAGAAATTGTAATTAGGAGAGATGAGAAATTCCATAATTTTTTTCTCACCAAAACTAGTGTATTTTCATTTTTTTTTGTTGGCATATTAATTTATTTTTTATTGAACGGTAACTACGTACATTAATGCACTTCTGGGGTACAGTGTGGTGTTTTCACACATAATCTGAAACACTTCCATCAAACTGGTTAATATAGCCTTCATGTCATTTTCTTGGTTATTGTGTTAAAACGTTCATATTCTACTCATAGAAAGATTCACTTGTACCCTTGTAAGATAATCCACAGAAGTGAACCCTCCCACCCCTCTCTCCACCCATCCCTCCCCTCCCTCCCATATTCTTAGGTTATTATTAGGTTATAGTTTTCATTTAAAAGGTTTAAATTAATTTCATAATAGGGGTGTGTACATTGGATACTTTTTCTTCCATTCCTGTGATACTTTGCTAAGAAGAACATTTTCCAGCTCCATCCATGTGAACATGAAGGACGTAAATGACCTTTTCAATAGCGATGAAAATTCAACAGTTAACAATGAAATTGAAACTAATAAAATATTCATGCTTTAAATAAAAGAAATAAAGAAAACCGATTCTAAAGTCACTCATTGCCACTGCATTTCTTTTAAGCTGATAATGTGAAGACAACTTCAAAGACTTATGAGCAGGATCGGTGCCTGTAGCTCAGCAGCTAGGGCACCAGCCATATACACCAGAGCTGGCAGGTTCAAATCCAACCTGGGCCTGCCAAACAATGATGACAACATCAACCAAAAGATAGCCAGGCATTGTAGCAGGCGTCTGTAGTCCCAGCTCCTTGGGACACTAATGCAAGAGAATCTTAGGGCTTAAGCGTAAGCCCAAGAGTTTGAGGTTGCTGTGAGCTGTGACACCATAGCATTCTGCTGAGGACAACATAGTGAAACTATCTCAAAAAAAAAAAAAAAAAAGATGGCAGCACCAGTGAGTAGGGCACCGGCCCCATATGATGAGGGTGGAGGGTTCAAGCCCAGCCCCAGCAAAACTGCAAGAAAAAACAGCTGGGCGTTGTGGCAGGCGCCTATAGTCCCTGCTACCCAGAAGGTTGAGGCAAGATAATTGCCTAAGCCCAGGAGCTGGAGCTTGCTATGAGCTGTGATGCCACAGCATGGGTGACAAAGTGAGACTCTGTCTCTAAAAACAAAAGAAAAAAGAATAAAAGTTATTTCCAAATTCTTATGAAACATTATCATGTGTTATTGAATTAATCTTCTTTCTAATTTTCTTTTATATACCTTCTTGACATTTAGATAATGGACCTGTTATTCCCACTATGTTCAGATTTTTTGTATAAATATAATGTCTTAACCAAAGCTCTTTTATAAGTATATATTTTTTCCTCTCCTGAAATACTATTCCACACCAATTATACTTCATTATTGGCTACACTGTTGCCTTAAAGTTCCATGAATTTATTTTAGTTTAGGTTAGGGTTTTTTGTTTTGTTTTGTTTTTTTGAGACAGAGCCTCAAGCTGTTGCCCTGGGTAGAGTGCTGAGGCATCACAGCTCACAGCAACCTCCAGCTCCTGGGCTCAAGTGAGTCTCCTGCCTCAGCCTCCCAAGTAGCTGGGACTACAGGCACCCGCCACAATGCCCAGCTATTTTTTGGTTGCAGCCATCATTGTTGTTTGGCCGCCCAGGCTGGATTCAAACCTGCCAGCCCAGGTGTATGTGGCTGGCACCTTAGCCACTTGAGCCACAGGCGCCGAGCTTAGTTTAGTTTTTGAGACAGAGACTCACTTTATCACCCTCAGTAGAGTGCCATGGTGTCATAGCTCATAACAACCTCAAACTCTTGGGCTCAAGTGATCCTCTTGCCTCATCCTCCCAAGTAGCTGGGACTACAGGTGCCTGCCACAATGCCTGACTATTTTTAGAGACAGGGTCTCGCTCTTGCTGAGACAGGTCTGGAACGCATAAGCTCAAGTAAACCACCTGCCTCAGCCTCCCAGAGTACTAGGATTACAGGCGTGAGCCGCTACACCCAGCCATGTTCCATGAATTAAAAAAAAAATTAAATGTTGGCATATTCTTCATATGTAACTGATAGGTTTTGGGTGAAAGGTTTGTTTGAAGCAGGGTCTCGCTCTGTCACCAGGCTAAAACTTAGTACCATGATAATAGCTCACTGCAACCTTAAACTCCTGGACTCAAGAGATCCTCTTGGTTAGGCTGCCTGGGACGGGTCCAATACCATGCCCAGCTATGTAATTGATAGTTTTGTTTTTATATCTTCTTTGAGATCATCAATGAATATATTTGCACCTAAAGAAGGGCTACGTAATTATCCCCCTCCATTGTCCCCTCTTAAAGTGTTAACAGCTCCCACTTGACCAAGAGTGAGATCCCCTCCATCTTTACTGAATGTAAAAAATGGTTCATGCCTTCATTATAGCACTCTGGGAGGCCCAAGCCACAGGACTGCTTGAGCTCAGGAGTTCCAGAACAGATTGATTGCTAGAGCAAGACCCTTATCTCTACTAAAAATAGAAAAACTAGCCGGCTGATGCCAGGGGATTGCTTCAGCCCAAGAGTTTGAGTCTGGGAGATAGGATGTAAGGGCACTCTACTCAGGGCACAGAATAAGACCCTGTCTCAAAAAAATAAATAAAAAGAAAAATTATCTGGGTATTGTGGCAAGAGCCTGTAGTCCTAGTTACTCAGGAGGATGAGGTAACTCCTTGAACCCAGGAGTTTGAGGTTGCTATGAGCTAGACTGACACCATGGCACTCTACCCTGAGCAACAGAGTAAGACTCTGTCTCGGAAAAAAAAAAAAAAAGTGGGCGGTGCCTGTGGCTCAGTGGGTAGGGCGCCAGTCCCATATACCGAGGGTGACAGGTTCAAACTCCGGGCCTGGCCAAACTGCAACAAAAAGTAGCCGGGTGTTGTGGTGGGCACCTGTAGTCCCAGCTGCTGGGAAGGCTGAGGCAAGAGAATCACCTAAGCCCAGGAGCTGGAGGTTGTTGTGAACTGTGACACACAGCACTCTACCGAGGGCGACAAAGTAAGACTCTGTCTCTTAAAAAAAAAAAAGTGTTGACAACTACTTTCCAATCAGACTATTTAAACGCTAGTATTTAGTCTATGTCTACCTTCTCTCGAAGGGATCCAAGATATTAGTACCATTTACTTGAATGTGACTTACATTTATGATTTTTTTTTAGAGACAGAGTTTTCACTTTGTCCCCCTCAGTAGAGTGATATGGCGTCACAGCTCACAGCAACCTCTAGCTCCTGGGCTTAGGCAGTTCTCTTGCCTCAGCCTCCCGAGTAGCTGGGACTATAGGTGCCCACCAGAATGCCCAGCTATTTTTTTGTTGCAGTTTTGGCCAAGGCTGGGTTTGAACCTACCACTCTGGGTATATGGGACTAGCACCCTACTCCCTGAGCCACAGGCACCGCCCAACATTTATGATTTTTTAAATAAATTCCTAATCACCTGTTCTTTTCTACTGAGACGTATTGTAAAGCAAGACACTAACCTATCAATTAATTTACATACATGGTGAATTGTCCTGTTCAGTGACAATACCGTAGATATATATCAGAAAATATCTTGTTATTTGTTCCATGGAAATACCATGCGTATTTCTCAATTTATCAAGGATCTTTACTGTACTATGTAGTTCTGGGCATAATATATTTTTCTTCTTTTGTGACAGAATCTCACTCTGTTGCCCAGGCTAGAGTGCCAGGTAGCTCACAGCAACCTCGAACTCCTGGGCTCAAGTGATCCTCATACTGATACCAGAATTTCACTCTTCAGTAGGTTCTTGATCTCTATGATTCAAAGAATGAATCTGTGGACCACAGATCAGTGGTAAAACAGGATTTATTTACAGAAAAGAATATAGAAGTGCCAGAGCTCCTGGCAGAGAGAAAACTGGAATCAAGAGAGAAAAGTGTTCTCTCTCCTTCTCTGTCTGTCTATAGGCTCTTTTTGTCTAGGGGCATATACAGTCGCATGGGGCCCTTGGTAGTTACATTTGGCAAGTCTGGGACATCTGTCTGGTACATGTCTGGGATTTTGTGTCTGGGGCACTCTCTGGCCTTTGGTAGTTACATTTAGCAGGTCTGACATCTGTCTGGAACATGTCTGGGACACTGTGTTTGGGCATGTCTGGCCCTTGGTAGTTACATTTATCAGATCTGGGACATCTGTCTGGGACATGTCTGGAACAACATGTCTGGGACACTGTGTTTGGGGCATGTCTGGCCCTTGGTAGTTACATTTATCAGATCTGGGACATCTGTCTGGGACATGTCTGGAACAACATATCTGGGACACTGTGTTTGGGGCATGTCTGGCCCTTGGTAGTTACATTTAGGGGGCTAGGTAGTTACATTTAGCAGGTCTGGGACATCTGTCTGGGACATGTCTGGAACAACATATCTGGGATACTGTGTCTGGGGCATGTCTGGCCCTTGGTAGTTACATTTAGCCGGGCTAGGTAGTTACATTTAGCAGGTCTGGGACATGTCTGGAACAACATGTCTGAGACACTGTGTCTGGGGCATGTCTGGCCCTTGGTAGTTACATTTAGCTTGTCTGGGACATGTCTGGAACAACATGTCTGGGTTGCAAATGAATGGCTACAATCCCTTTTATTCCCAGGCCTAGGAAATGGGGACCCCCTGTCCACCCTCCAGCCTGCTGGTTCTGCTGCTTGCTGCCACCACACCAACATTGCCAAGACGGAGGCAGCTGGTCCTTGCCCCCCAGCTCCATGAGCTGCTTGGGATGCCACTTGTCCTATATCAGTACCTCAGCCTCCCAAGTACCTGGGACTATAGTGTCTGCCGCAACACCTAGCAAACCTTTCAATTTTTTTAAGTCTCACTGTTTGTTTGTTTGTTTGTTTTGAGACAGAATCTCACTCTATGGCCCCGGATAGAGTGCTGGGGTAGAATAGCTTACAGCAATCTCAAACTCCTAGGCTCAAGCAATCCTCTTGGCTAAGCCTCCTGAGTACCTGGGACTACATTCACCTGCCCCATCACCCACCTCAATGCTCTGCTAGTTTTTTCTATTTTTAGTAGAGTCAGAGTTTCATTCTTGCTCAGGCTGGTCTTGAACTCCTCAGCTAAAGCAATCCACCCACTTCTGCCTCCCAGAGTGCTGGGATTACAGGCATGGGCCACCATACCCACTTTGGATTTTAATTTTATATTCTATGTTCCCCAGAGAGATAAATGATGAAATGTTTTCATTCCCTAAAATAAGTAGTTAAACCATCAAAGTGTACTGTAAAGAAAAATAGTTAGCTAGGTAAAACCTGTCTAAATCTGTTAAACCAAAATAATTGTTTAACTTGTACTAAGAGCTTTTAAATTAAAAAAAAATGAGTGGGGCGGCGCCTGTGGCTCAAGTAGTAGGGTGCTGGCCCCATGGGAGTGGGGTGGTGGGGTGATAGGTTCAAGCCTGGCCCCAGGCCAAAAACTGCAAAAAAAAAAAAAAAAAGGTATAGTATTCTCTCATAATTAATTTGGATTAGCTCAGATTTATTTTTATTTCTTTATTTTTTAGAGACAGAGTCTCACTTTGTCGCCCTTGGTAGAGTGCTGTGGCATCACAGCTCACAGCAAGCTCCAACTCCTGGGCTTAGGTAATTCTCTTGTCTCAGCCTCCAGAGTAACTGGGACTACAGGCGCCCACCACAGCGCCCATTGGCTGGGGCCGGGTTTGAACCCGCCACCATTGGTATATAGGGCCAGCACCCTGCCCACTGAGCCACAGGCACCACCCCACTCATTTTTAGATTTATTTTAAAGACATTATCAGTGATCTGCTATATCACAGATGGCTTCATAGAGGACCAATGTGGAAATTAGGAGAAGGAGTCAACATTTCTTGAGAAGGGTTGTTCTTCACTTCTGAGGACTTAACTTTTTTTTTTTTTTTAAGAGAGAGTCTCACTTTGTTGCCCTTGGTAGAGTGCTGTGACATCACAACAACCTCCAACTTCTGTGCTTAGGTGATTCTCTTATCCCATCCTCCTGAGTAGCTGGGACTACAGGTGCCTGCCACAATGCCTGGCTATTTTTTGTTTTTACAGTTTGGCCAGGAATGGGTTTGAACCCACTACCCTTGGTATCTGGGGTCGGTGCCCTGCCCACTGAGCCACAGGCGCCACCCTGAGGGCTTAACTTTTAAGTTGGAGGCCATGAGTTTGTAGTGAAATCATTTCCCACTATGAAGTTGATTTTACAGTTGACTTCACGCCTGTAGCACAATGGTTATGGCATCAGCCACATACACTGAGGCTGGCGGGTTCGAACCCAGCCCGGGCCAGCTAAACAATGACAACTGCAACAAAAATAGCTGGGCATTGTGGCGGGCACCTGTAATCCCAGCTACTTGGGAGGCTGAGGCAAGAGATTGCTTAAGCCCAAGAGTTTGAGGTTGCTGTGAGCTATGAGGCCACATCACTCTATGAGGGCAACATAGGGAAACTCGTCTCAAAAATATAAATAAATAAATAAAAGAAAAGAAAGTTGATTATACAAATTGGATCTTGCCACACCCAACTAAATCACAGTAGAGAGGCCAAAGGGAAAAAGCACTTGAAGCACATAACACCAGCTCCAAAAGTTAAATTTGGGTTAAGTCTGGGTTACAAACCTAGCTATTGTAACCCTAAAACCAGTTTTTCCTAGTAACTGCTGAAACAACCTGTCCTGACCCTACCACTGGGAAGGCTAAGGCAGGAGTTTTCTGCCTATCTGGATTTTCTATGTCCCTTACTCCCTAAGCTTAATTATCTCTAGCTTTTGATTTAAAGTGAGAGACATCTAACTCTTTCATTTGAACATTTAGGGGCCATTGTAAGGTTACTAACTGGCCTAATTTCAATACCACTGTGTCTCAGGGAATAAAGAGGCCCAAGGAGAAGGAGAGAAACCATAGGGAAATGGCCAGTGTGTGGAGCAGTCAGAATATCCACAACATTTAGGGCTCCGTGCCTGTAGCTCAGCGACTAGGGCGCCGGCCACACACACCAGGACTGGAAGGTTCGAACGCAGACTGGGCCTGCCAAACAACAATGACAATTACAACCCAAAAATAAGGCTCGGCACCTGTGGCTCAAGTGGCTAAGGTGTCAGCCACATACACCTAAGGTGGAGGGTTCAAATCCAGCCTGGGCCTGCCAAACAACAATGATGGCTGCAACCAAAAAATAGCCAGGCGTTGTGGCGGGCGCCTGTAGTCCCAACTACTTGGGAGGCGGAGGCAGGAGAATCGCTTGAGCCCAGGAGTTGGAAGTTGCTGTGAGCTGTGCTA
>CAUYQV010072334.1:0-18307 GCA_963574575.1 Galagoides demidoff | reverse complement strand
AGGTGTTCAAAAGAGTTTATTGAGGTAAAGAAGGAGCTGTGGAACCAAAGAAGCCTAGGGCCTTAGCATCTTGGTCTGATCATAAATTCTCTAAGTATCTTAGAGATACTTATCTTTAAGTAGGTTAAGCTCTCTAAGTCTTCGTTATCGCTTATCTGTACAATGAAAATAATAATATTCACCTTAAAGGTTTAAACAGGCTCGGTGCCTGTAGCTCAACCAGCTAAGGCGCCAGCCACATACACCTAAGGTGGCGGGTTCGAATCCCCAGCCCAGGTCGCCAAACAACAATGACGGCTGCAACCAAAAAAAAAAAAATAGCCGGGCATTGTGGTGGGTGCTTGTGGTCCCAGCTACTTGGGAGGCTGAGGCAGGAGACTCGCTTGAGCCCAGGCGTTGGAGGTTGCTGTGAGCTGTAATGTCACGGCACTCTACCCAGGGGGACAGCTTGAGGCTCTGTCTAAAAAAAAAAAAAAAAAAAAGTCTGAGTCTGACTTAACCGCTGATATCTAAGCTCCATGCTTACACTGATTTTTCATTTTGCAACATCATTTTTAAATCATGACTTTATATACATGATAGGTTATTGCACTACACAAAACTCATTAACTTTAGGGATTGGAAACACAAATTAGAAATCAGAAAAAATTAAATTGTCATTGATAGGTACTAGGCAAAGATGCTATTGATTCTATAGTGTTTGTTATGTAAAGCCAGTACTCATTTGTATTGGTCAGTGCTCCTTTTGACATGTTTTATAATATTTTTATTAGCAAGAATGATTAAAAGTTGGCTCTCCAAATTAATTTTCGGAATATGTGATCATGTGGTTTAATATAAAATTTAACTACATAGGGAACAAAGAAAAGGAAAAGAGTCAAATTTTCAAAGAAAAGCCTTCCTTTTTTATATACATAATACAAACAGTGAAAACTCTTTTTGCCCAATTTTAGGCCAATGTATCCTAGCATTTCCATAAAAACCTGAATACCCTTATTTTTCTCTAACTAATTTTTAAGAGAACACAGCAAATGAACTGAGTATTAACTTTGAATCAAGAAGACTTGAGCTTCTATTATAACTTTGCAACTGACAAATTATGTAACTCTGGCCAAGTGACTCTAGATGCAAAAATGTCTTTTTTGCTAATTAGCACTAATTTATAAGGTGCAAGTGACCAATTAGGTTATAATGTTCACTTTATGAAAGTCACTTTTGTTCAGTTAAGTGTTACATTACTGCTAAAATTGCACATAATTAACCATTTGTCCCTTTCTTGGTTCAGTGCTTTTTAAAAGATCCACAATAAATTAAAGATGCTGAATCCTAAATTTTAATGCAGAAACATAAAGTGGGCTTTCTCCATAAAAACTATTAATTTGAACTGTGGAATCTTAAAAATATAAGTTATGTTAAAGATTCAGTACATTTCAAATGAATACATACTCAACTCGTGAACCTAGGGCAATGCCCAGTGTAAACATCGCTGGAAACCATCAAACAACAACTCTATTTAATGACACTATTAAGTTGGCAATATTATTCAAATATACTTCCATCTTTTATCAGGATTTCACAAATGCTTGGTTAATAATCCCAGTACACACCAATCACACCACAGGTGGGATGTGTGTGAGTTATATTCCCTTAATGCATGGCCTAACTTTTTGTTTTAATTTTTAACAGATATTTTCCAAAATTAATATACATTTATGCTTTCCAAGTGAAAAAGAAATCTGTGTTTACTGAATGATTTAATAGATGTCTGACATGCATTCAAAATCATTTAATTTTGTAGCAGCTCATTGAGATAGATATATCCCCCCCCCCCTTTCTGCAGATAAGAAACATCTCAGAGTGTGCAACGGTTTAAATGCTCCCTCTGCCCAAATGCATATTGGAATTTAATCTTCAGTGCAGTGGTATTGAGAGGTGGGGCCTTTAAGAGATAACTGGGTCATGAGGCTTTGCCCTTATGCATGGGTGTCTGTTTTTTCTTGTCCAGGGGTGTCTGTTTTTTTCTTTTCTGCCAAACACCGGAAGAATAAGAGTTGTCTTGGGCCACACATTCAATATGTAAACACTAATGAAACTGACCAGCCTGAGAAAGATCCATGTACATTTTTTCTTTTTTTTTTTTTTGCAGTTTTTGGCCAGGGCTGGGTTTGAACCCACCACCTCCAGCATATGGGGCCAGCACCTCACTCCTTTGAGCCACAGGCGCTGCCCAGATCCATGCACATTTTTCATGATATCCTACACTGACACTGACACCACAGATAAGCAACAATGTCCTCACAAAATCTGCATGTGGTGGTCTGCTGCCCACATGCTGGATACCCAACCCATTCATGAATTAATGGGCTAGTGGATTAAAGGGTTATATGGGGAGGGAACTGGTGGCTTTATCAAAAGATAGAGAGAGACCTGAGCTAGTTAGATGCTGAGCTCCCTCCTCACGGGATGCCAGCTCAAGACTCTGCAGAGTCCCCTCCAGCCAGAAGGCTCTCACGAGATGTACCTCATCGACTTTAGACTTCTCAGCCTCTGTAACTGTGATAAATAAATTGCCTTTCTTTATATATTATCCATCTTCAAGTATTCTGTTATAAGCAACAGTACATAAGTACTGAGAAATTAGGTATTACTAATAATAAATATCTAAAAATATAGAAGAGGCTTTGGAACTGGATAATGGGCAGAGGCTGGAAGAATTTGGAAAAGGCTAGGAAAAGACTAGATTCTGATGAGGGCCTAGAAAACACACAGACCAGGGAAAGCTGGGAACTCCTTAGAGATCGGCTGAGTGGTCATGTCCAGAATGCGGATGGAAATATGACAGGAAAGGCCACCCAGATGAGGTTTCAGATGGATTGAAGGAACACAGTATTGGAAACTGGAGTAAAGGCTATCCTTATAAACTGGCAAAGAACTTGGGTGCATTGTGTACATACCCTAGGGCTATATGGATTGCAGAATTTAAGAGCAATGAATTAGGATATCTTGCTGGAATTAAAAATCTAAACAGCAACATATTCAGGCTACTGCAAAAGGGGGGAAATGACTTAAAGATACAATCAAAAGGGAGTCAAAGAAAAGATCTGGAGAGCTCTCAGCCTGGCCGTGTGAAGAGTGAAAAAGCGAGTTTGGGAAAGGAGACTAAGGGTGTGTGTGGTCTGCTCACCTTGTGCTAAGGAGATGAATACAGAGGTAAGGAATCACAGAGGTAATGAAGGAAGACCCCCAAGGCATTTCAGAGATCTGTGAGGCTGCCCTTCCATCACAGGCCCAGAGTTTTAGGTGGCACAATGGTTTCAGGGTATAGCCCTGGGGCACCCTCCATGGGCCTGCTGCCCTGAGCTCCCTCAGGTCTCTGCTCTTCTGCATCCCAGTGTGGTGCTCCTTGGCCACCCCAGCTGTAGCCCCAGTGTCCCTAAGTGTGGAGCAACCCACTACTCAAGAAGACACAAGCCATAAGCCTTGGTGGCATCCGCGTGCTGCTAATTCTGTAAGTTCACAAAAAGTAAGCGCTGTGGAGGCTGACAGCCTCCACCTGGATGTCAGAAGTCTTTACTGAAAGCCTTGGAACTCAGGTACCATGTAGCCACTTGTTAAGGAGATGGTGTCACCATGGAAAGCTCTCATTAGAGCGATGCCAAGCAAAAATGTGGGGTCAGAGGTGATGCGGAGTTGCAGAATCGTCCCCACGAGGGCAGTGCCTGGTAGAGCTGTGGGAGCTGACCTCCCCTGGGGAATCTAGAACTGTGGAGTCTCCAGCAGCATGCAACACTTGCCTGGGGGAGCTTCAGTCACAGGACACCGATTCACACAAGCAGCCACGTGGCCTGCACCCAGCAAAGCCAGAGGGTTTGCCTGATACCTCGGGGGGCCCAACTCCTGTCCCAGTATTTCCAGGATACAGCCCATGGAGTCGAAAGAGATTATTCTCCAGCTTTAGGATTTAATGTCTTCCCTGCCAGGTTTTGGACTTGTTTGGGGCCTGTGATTCCTTTCTTTTTACCCCTTTGGAAGAGAAATATCTGTTTTATGCTTGTGTCACCACTGCTTCTTGAAAGTAGATAACTTGTTTTGTCTTCATAGGCTCACAGATGAGCTTCTGGACTTTGGGCATTTGAGGTGGTGCTGCAATAAGTTAAGACTTTGGGGCTATGAGTACGGAGTGAATGTACATGAGAAGGACATGAATGGGGGGAGGACAGGGTGAAGGGCTATGGTTCTAGTGTCCCTCTGAAACTCATTGAAACCTTCACTGTGGCAGCGTTAAGGACTGGAGCCTGTAAAAGGTCACTGAGTCATGAGGGCTCTGCCCTCATAAATAGATTAATCCATTTATGGATTAGTAGATTAGTGAGTTAATGGAGTTACTGTGGTAGTGGGAATGGTGGCTTTATAGAAAGCATAAGAGAGACCTGAGGTTGCACAGTTAACTCCCTTCCCATATGATGCCCTGTACTACCATGGGACTGTGCAAAGTCCCACTTGCAAAAGACCCCTCAGCAGATGTGGCCCTTCAACCTTAGACTCTTCTGCATCTGTAACCATAAGAAATAAATTTATTTTTTGTTAATAAAATAAATCACCATTTTCAGGTATTCCATTATAAGCAACAGAATATGGACTAAGAAAATGCCATATGTTATTTGGCCAGATTTACATTGCCAGCCAATTGCCCAGACAAGATCTGTGCTCAAAGAAAACTAATCTTATGCAGTATTTTCATGGATATTTCTAGGACTCATTGGCCTACCAGTGAGAGGTGGCTTCAGGAATAATGGTTAATCTACAAGTGAATAGTTTCATGATTTTTCTTAACCCCTTAGGCCAAATGAATCATAAAATATAGTCATGGTCATTGAAAGCATTAACTACTCAAATATGCCCTAAGTTCTTTAACGAAATGAGTTTTCCTATCACACTGGTGACTCAGATGCTACGTGGAGCATTGCACAGATCGTCATTCAGTAATTGTACAATATGAAGATCACAGTATAATCAGTTAAACATACTGCAGTACTAGTTCCTAAGTCTTTATGCACAATTCACCATGATGTGAAGTTCTGTTGTGTTACACAGCTTGAATGAGTTTCTTGGTTACTGAAAATGGCCACCTTCAGTCGTGGTTTACTGTTCATTTAGATGGAACTTACATGTGACTTATTTACGTCATTGACCACCACTTTGTGCCCATTTTATGCTCCTTTAAGTAAAAGCAATTCGGGAATCACTTGTTTTTCTTGTTTCCATCAAGTCACTGATTAGAATGACACACAACTCCCAGTCTCTGCCTTTCTAGCACTTCCAGAAAGCTTGGCACATCTCTAGAAATCTGTGAATTAACTCTCCACCTGTAATTTCTTTCACCTTCTCTTCTTAGATATGCATGTAACAGCAGTGACTTAACGAGGGAAAGCTGCTAGATGCAAAGTCTGATGTTGTCTTTAACACCTTGAGGGAAGCAGAGATGGGGCATAAGGCCTGAATATGAGGAATGGATGATGAACGAGGAGAGCTAATGCTTTTCTAGGTGGTTGCAGGGAGCTTACCAGAAGAGAAGCCAATTGCCTCAGTGCCATGGAAAACCAATTTCCATTGACTTCAGTGTTATTGCAGGTCTTCCTAAGACCCCAGCCACCCTAAGGGCAGTTGCAGAATTGAGTTTGCATTCAGTAGTAGTTCCCCAACCTTTTCTCATAAACAAGACTGTGAGTTTATCAAAGGCTGCAGCTGAAGCCACTTTCCCAATTTCTTCCTTTATCCCCTCTCTTTTCCATCCGTCTAAGCAAGATACAGGAGGCTCTTGCTTCCTTGAAGAACACTGTGTTTGTCTTTGGTAAGTGCACGCAGTAGCACAGATACAACCAACCCCCGGTGCTAAGATCACCTCCACTGCTGCCCCACTGTAGGAATGAGATAGTTCTGGGTGTTAAGTGGTTTTCTTACTCTACCAGAAAAAAAGTTTTTGGTAACGTGACTGTTTGCCCGCTGGCTTAGGAATACCTCATTGAAATTAAACACACACACACACACACACACACAGTTTGTCCATGACTCAGTAAAATATAGATAAAGGAATAGCAGACCCTTAGTTTTATGAAATAAAGGACTAATAAACCAGCCCCTGAATTATCACTGGGAATTACAGTTCTTTCCAATACGATCACACAAAAAGGCAGCTGTAGAGTGAAAGGACGTATAGAGTACCTTACCAAGAGGAATTGACATGTTAACATTTAATTTCTCCTCATAAAATAGAATAGCCATTGAATTCTGCTTTTTACTTCCCAAGAGTAGTTAGCTTTGTACATAATACTGATAAGCAAGCATTTATTAGATGCCTTCTAATTGCCTAGCTCTAGCAACCTGCTAGGTACCATAAAAACATGGAAAATATGTGAAGGATGTCCAAGTGAGCAAGTCCAAAAGCAGAGTCTGCACGTGAGAAGCGATAATAGAAGATGTCATTAAATTGCCATAGTAATTTAGAACACATAAGAAGCTAATATGAGCCAAAAGAACTGGAATGGTCTTCCAGTTGGAAGCTCCCAGTGGAAGCTGGGACAGACACTTTTATTGATATTATCATTCATACTCAATGAATAGAGAATTTTAAATCCTGAATTAATGTATTTTAACGCACCGAGAAGCACCTGATAGCCTCTTCAACTCTGAAAATGCACAAAGATAATTGTGCTTGCTGTTTTCAGTGGTTGTTGACTTTATTCACCACCTTTACTCAGAAATAGTCCCGCAGACCTGATTTTGTCAAAACCAGTGAGTCTGATAATAATGATATTTCCCAGAAGATTTCCACAATACTACATCATGTGAAATTATTGGACTGGCCTAAAGCCACTGCTATAATCAGAATAGTTGGTGCTAAGGAAAACAAATTTTTTTTCACTTATAATTTGTTCTGAGTATTTAAAAGGCGATTGACTATCAACTTGGTGGGATACAGCGTATAAGAGCAGTACCAGCAAACTGGTCTAGTTTTACCCAACCACTTAGAGCACCACTCCAAAGTGAATCATTAAAGCATCCAAAATACTGTATATATTTCAGATTTAGAAATGATTCAAAATTCACATATGACTTCTGTGCATTGGCATTAATATAATCTCTATGTTTTCCACAGTTTCAAATGGTAAAATTTGTAGCCCATGAAATGTTGGTACGTGCCCATAACATACCCACTGAGTTCAATCTCAATGACATTACACTTAAACTGGTGAAAAATGAATAGCAGCTGGTAGGTTTGGCAAACTAACAAATAATAACTATAAAAAAAAAACAAGAAGCAGAAAAGCTGTACATGTATTAGCTGAACTAAAAATAACACGAGGACCCCTGCTAAACCTGAGGAGTGGTAGGTTCAGAGTTATTAGATGCGGTGTGATTTGGTTTGTATGAAGACTTATTTCCATAAGCAAGAAGCAAGGACATAAACCAGAAAAACTCACTCTGCATGGGGTAACCCCCTGAAAAGACAGTGGGCACTGAATTATTTATACATACACTTTGTATCTCTGGGATATTTTGAAATAAATCTGAATTATCTCATTCAAAACAAGACCATGGTAATCCATAACTTCCATAAGATTGGCCTTGGAAATCTTATGGCCCGCTCTGTCTATGTTCATTCTCTCAGCTACACATAAACTCAGTCTTAGAAAACATGCATTGTCCCAAAGCTGCTTCTTTGAAGTACAAATGATACATGCTGTGTTAAGTCCTACCTCCTAAATTTACTTTATTCCACGAAATAGAAGACAGGCATAGACATTGTTGTGGGAGCAAGTATAAAAAGACATTACTTTGTATTGTTATATTATCAAAAAGAAGTGGCTTTGAAAATGTAAGAGGTTTATACTAATATTACCCACTAGATATGTTTAAGTGATAATATTTGATAATGTTAAAATGATTAAATAACAGTCATTCAGTATTTACTGAGTAGAATAATACACATTACAAGTCGGATGTTATTCTGGGTGTCATGCAAAGGGAAAGCATTAGAGTTCAAGATCCTGACTGGTTGGGACCTACCTATCTTATATGGTAGGCATTAACCTACCTGGCTATTTAAATTTAATTATATTTCTAATTTAAAGGAATTAAAATTACATTAAATTAAATTTTTTATCATTAGTTGTACTAGCCACATTACAAGTGCTCAATAGGCCAAGGTGGATATTGGCTACCATATTGAACAGGGGAGAACTTTCTATAATCACAATTCTATTAGACAAGGGATTGAGTCTAAGGCTAAGGAGTTTCTGTATACATGAAGGAAATAGGAAACACCAATACTCAAGCAAATACAGTTAATATTACAAAGTAAAAATATTTAATAAACTCTTAGGTTCTGCTGAATTTAACATAATTACTTTTGTATCTAGAGTTTGTCCTCAAAGACTTCATGAAGGAAGAGAAAAATATTGAAATTTTCAGAATGAATCAAAGCTTTACAAGTAGAAAAGAGAAGTTAGTTTTTCAAATATCTACATATTAAGAGAATATTCAAATGTTGTTCTTGTTTTAGCATTTCAGCTAAATCCACAGAGCTGCAACTTCCGTACTCCCACCAGAAAAGGAGTTCCTAAATTGTACATGCCAATTCTTAGAAAGAAGTGGCCAAAAAGATGGTTATATGAATCTTGGCTCATTAGCCTCTACTATGGACTGAATTTTGTTCCCTCTCCTACCCCAACTGAATCCTAGCACCCAGTGTGATGGTCTTTAGAGAAGAGCCTTTGGGAGGTATTCATGGTGGTACTGGTGTCTTTATAAGAAGAGACATGGGGAGGGGGGTCCTTTTTGTCCTTTTTCCACTTAAGGATACTGCAAGAAGGCGGCAGTCTGCAGGCCAGGACATGAGCCCCCACTGGGGAACTGAACACACTGGCACCTTGACCTTGGAATTTGTAGCCTCCAGAGGTGTGAGAATAAATATTTGTCATTTAAGCCACCCAGTCTATGGTATTTTGTCATAGCAGCCTGGAAACCCCCTTTTGACTTCTAGGTTGCTGAAGCATGATGAGATGAGAGGTGGGAAACTTACAGCCTTCTGATTTCAAAATCGTTCTTTTCTAAGCACCAAAGGAAGCAAGAAAAGCTTCATATTTTTCTACTACAGTTATCAAAAAAAAAGTATTTGTTCTATAACATTTGGATTCAGTCAGAGGGCTGCACTCAAGGATCCAGAAGGCTACATGTAGGCCTAAGGCTGCAGGTTTCCCACTGGGTTGAGTTTAGTCTCTTAGATATTGGGGAAATGGTTATGGTTACCTGATTCATGCCTGCAAAAGTGTAAAGGTCAGAGGGTCAGAGGCTGCCTGCTTGGTGGAATGACTTATTACAGCACAGTCAAGACTATTGCTCTGAAAATGACCTCCACTTCCAGAGACTGGAAAGGCAATGGTACACTTTTCCCGTGAACCTGATGTGAACACCCCCAAGTCAGTCAGGTTTAGGTCACCCTAAAGTGGATTTCAGCCAAGAGTCTTAAGGTAAACCACCTTTCAGAATGAGGGGGTCTAACTGAGGAAGTCATGTGAGATAAACAATTGCAAATCAGGGCTGAGGGAGGACATAGTAGCATCTGCCAAAAAGTCACCCCCCATGTCAGAGAATTACAGCTGGGAGCTCCCCAGCAGCAGATATATGAAAGTATCTTAAGAGC
Source organism: Galagoides demidoff (assembly GCA_963574575.1). Classification (NCBI taxonomy): domain Eukaryota; kingdom Metazoa; phylum Chordata; class Mammalia; order Primates; family Galagidae; genus Galagoides; species Galagoides demidoff. The sequence continues at coordinate 8,604 of CAUYQV010072334.1, read as the reverse complement.
ATCTTAGTGTGGGCATGTAGTTGTTTATATATTGATTTCATATTAGTATTGAATACATTGGATTCTTGCTTTTCCATTCATGTGATACTTTACTAAGAAGAAAATTTCTTCAACTCCATTCAGGTTAATACAAAAGCTGTAAAGTCTCCATCTTTCTATGGCTGAATAGTATTCGGTGGTGTACGTATACCACAGTTTGTTAATCCGTTCATGTGTTGATGGGCACTTGCAATGTAACCTAAACATTTGTACCCTCATATTGATAAATTCGATGAAAAAGCATCTCAGAAATGGAAAATCCAGCATTTGAGCATCAAAATCCATAGGGCACCAACATTAGGTTATAGCAACACCAGTCATGTGAGACCTCTATTTTCCTTTGTCTTCCCTTTCCAACCTGGTGAACCAGAAGACAGCATAGTAGATGGGGGAGGTGGACTAGAGAATCTGGGAGTGGAGAGAGCAAAGAAGTTGACTATGCCTGATGTCTGTGTGCGGGAACTGAGCCTGTATCAGGCCTGAGCTGGGAGAAGGGAGAAATTTTCAGGCCTGAGCTGGGAGAAGGATGAGTCATTATATTAGACTGGACTGATCTCTGAAATACCAGAAAGCAACTTTAGAAAGCATAGGAAAGGGTGCATGGGGGAAGCACAGGAGAGAAAGAAAGATGTTACACAGATTGTGAGAAGGGGTTTTGGTAAGAAATAATCCATATGCTTTCTGCTCACAAACCACCAGGTCCAGTCTGTGCAATAAACTAGATACTGAAAGTATTTCCCCTCCAAACAATAGCTTAGTGGAGAGCTGTAAAAATGCACGTGATACATTGTCAAGAACAAGCTGATGGTTTTATTCAAATTAACAAACTGAGTAACTGCTCAGAGTTCATTGCCATTGTTCTTTGCACCAGTTAATATGAGGCCACAGAGAGGTTGTAAGTACCCTGGGAACCAAGAACAGTGCCCAGAAGACTTGATTGCTGATGCGCCCATGTTAGTGCTTACTCGATGCCAGCTTTGAATTCTTGGTAGTTGTTTCCACATTTTCAGATTTGCAGTGAGAACTTCCTCCTCTTCCCCACATAAAGTAAGGAGGTTTCTCTTATTTATCTCTCTATTCTTAGTGCCACAATCAGTGCCTGGCACATAGGAGTTACTCAGTAAATATTGAATGGATGCCTTCACTGCCTCGCTCTCAGGAATACTGTGAAGATAAGATGAAGTGGTAGACATTACAACATGTTTTAAGCACGACTCCAAGGCAGGGGTATATACAAAGTGTCATTACATTGGATGAAAATGCCTTGAAGTGTTCCCACACAGATCCAATGTCTCTAATCACTCAACTACAATGCAGTAAGCGCCTAGCGTGCTAAATCGTTTGCTTTGATATGTCCATTCCAATCTGTCTGGAACACTACATACACTGTAAGTAAAAGATTCTTGAATGGTACCAGAGAAGTAAAGAAAAAGAAATTGGGAAACAACAAAAAAAAATTATCCTAAGAATAGAATAAGAAGAGATTTCAGGATAACTCTCATGCTACAAAATGAGGAAAGATGCCAGAAGACCCGATTTTTATAGGCTTCTAAAACCGATGCTGACAATAATGTAATTCTAGATCAGTGGACTGGCAGAGCAGCGTAATATACAAGGCAGCACAGATGCTGGGGCTTCATTGATCACTGAAATGCCACCTGCTAAAATGCCAGAAGGAAGACATAATTAAAATTATGTAATCCGAGAAGGAGCTTTTTTTTTTTCCACCTTGAAACTTTCAGAAATGTTCTCTACCGTACTGTGTGTGTGTGTGTACGTGTGTAGTGATTTCCCAAATGATAAAGCAAAAACAGTTTGCATGCTGTATTTAGATTGAGGCAAATCTGTAAATCCTCGGAATCTCATCCTCTCTCATTTTTCTCTGACTTGACAGTGAGAATATATATTTTGTAGCAGCCATTCCCTTTTATAGCCAAGGGGGTTCTTGTGAGGGATTGTGGAGTTACAGGAATAATAGAAGACTTACATATACTACACCTGATTCTCAGCAGCAGACAGACAATGAAATTTGAAGAGTATCCTATTGAGATGCCGTGCCTTGGGGGGAGCAGAGGAGGAGAAAGAGAATTCTTTTCTCATCATTTTGAAGTCAACATTGCATTTTTAACCAAATGCACACACATATGCCTGCACTTCTTTCCCCAGCTGCTCCTTCTGGTTAATTTGTTTATTCCTACAAGCTACATCTTGCCAGTGGTTTTATCAGCCTCTCCTGCTACTATAAATCTACCCTATTACCTAATATGTAGCAGTAAATAATTTGGATTTGTGACTGTAAACAGGCCTGGGAACCGCTCTGGATGAGGGGCACTTGTTCATGGCAGACAGAACGTTTACTGTTTGTGTCCTGTATTGAAGGCCAATTCAGAAATATGAGCAACACACAGTTGACATGTACCACTAATTTTGAAGAGTACAACTTCTTTGATTGTTTTTTCTGTGTATGTCTTGTGTTCTTCTCATATCTTTTATGGAATAATGCAGTGACAAGATTCCTAAAATAATCCAGAGATTCCACAGCACGGGATATTAAGGAATGAATATCACCAAAGGAAAACAAAGTGCACCTATTTTATAAAAGCATTTATCTCAGATAACAAGTTTTAAAGAATTAAGAATAGTGCACTAATACAGTTGAGGAAGAAATCACTTTTTCATGCATCTCCAGATGATATATAATTCTCCAATTGCAAGCTGTGCAGACCGCTGCCAGACTTGGGTTATCAGAATTAACTCCTTAGCAAATTAGTATGGGAATAAGAGAATTGCTATGCTGTACAGCCTTTTATTTGATATCCGCTGCCAGATTTTTCTCAGGTTCTTTTTTATTTTCTTCCTGCATTCGTGCACACATATGTATTGTTTATCTGAGAATTAAAGCCGTAATGATTCAGTGCTTTTGTACATGATTTCCATGCACTAATTTTGTAATTATGAGCACAGTAGGTGCATGTGCAAAACCAGAGGCTCTCTGGAAAGAGTGCCCATTGAATTTAAATGAAATCAAAATTCCTATCTAAAAACTGAACTGATCAAATATTATTCTGACATCAAGCACAATATATCATTCTCTGTTGCTACAAGGCATCTTTTCTCAATTTCCTCAGCCATTTGTCAAGCTAACACATGTAACCTATAACCTTTAAAGGAACAATCCAGGGATTATTCCCCATGACTTGAGAGAACAATATTCTCCATATACAATGTGCATCTTAAACCAGCAGAATAGATAGGAAGAAATTTGAGCTGCTGTTGATTAGCATCTGTAGTCATTACCAAGATGACGCACTAGATTCTTTGCCTCTGCAGTAGGAATCTTTCCTGAAAAAAAATCATGTTTCTGGTTTATGGATTCACAGGAGTATTGGTAGAAATTTGAAACTTGAGAGGCACTCAGGCTTTGCAGTTCTTCCAGGTTATAATGGCCATATGAGACAACTTGGTGTTCCTTGGACCTAGAACACTACTAGACATTCTTAATAATAATTGGATGCATAAACGGATCAATGGATGAGCAAATAAGAATAATAACCTACATTAGCTGACAAATTTACACAGTCTAATAGTGACAAATCTCTCAAGTGTGCACTACTGGTAAGTATGTGGACTGACAAAGCCACTTTGCAGAATGATGTAGCGTTACCTAGTTAAGTGAAAGCTGTCCATACCCTGTGACTTTGCATCATACTCCCAGGCCTGTATCCCAGAGAAAAGCACACTCTGTGCTGCACAGCACCTGGGCCCACATGCTCATTGCAGTATTGCTTCCTATATCCCTGACTGGGTTTAACCTGAGGGCTCCCTAACAGCAAAATAGAAGATACATTGTGGTATGTCATAGAGTAGACACATGAAATCAGCACATCGTACCCCCCCCCAAATGCATTAATGTATACATGATCTATGCATTTATGATTTAATGTAAAAAATAAATAAAAAGAGAAAAAAATTAAAAAACTACCATGGCTCAACTTTTTAACATTACATGGAGCACAGCTGAAAAGCACACAGAAAACCCACAAACTATGGTTTCCTGGATACAAAATGCAAAAATAGGCAAAGCAAAACTTGATTGTTTAGGTAAGCTACATAGGGGCAACACAATTCAGATAATAAGGAAATTAGTTCTATAGAGGGTGGCAGTTAACTCTAAAAAAGAATGTGCATTGTAACTGCAGAAGGGTACCTGGGACAGGGAAAGGATCTGGCTGGCAGTGAGGTTCCATTTTTTTACCTGATTGATTTTTACACTGTTGACCGTTTTATAATTTTTGATTAAAGTCTCTAGGAAGGTTTTGTGCACTGTTCTATAAATACAAATGATTTCACAATAAACAGATAAAACAAAATTGAATCCAACTCATATTTGCCAGAATCTATTTAAAGCAGTTGAAAAGTGTATTTGCCTTAAACTCTCCCAGAAAGGCATTTTTGGCAAAAGATAGTAGTTAATAACTTTCTCTTACTCATTATTACTGTTCTTAACACATTCTGCTGGTCACCTTTAATGTAGGTGTCATAAAATTTTAATGTCAATAATCAAGTTTCCCAACTTTTTAAGTTACTATGCAGATGAAGCCACTGAGACCAAAAAGAATTTACCAAATTTAGATTAAGGCGTGTTAAAGGCCAGAAGTGTCTGACTTGTCTCTCTCCCTGATACAGTGGCATATTTTTCCTCAATTTCTCTCTTGTCAATGAGAAATGTTCATGCTTCTTCCTGTGTTTGACTCCAGGTTCCTTCTCTGAGGCCACATGGCTCTCCATCTTAGGATACTTAGGTTTCCGGTATTCTTCCCTTGGTGGTCTAGCTGCAGTACTAGGAAAGGATAATGCTGTGGCTTAATAGCATTTGCTAATTCTACTATGTGCTAAATTCTGTGCAAAATAAACCAGGCCTGTTTTTACACAGAGGCGGTTCAGTTGGAGATTTTCGTGAAAGATTGTTTGGTTCCAAAGTTCTCAAGCATCAGGGAGCCCCTTGGACTACTAAGAACCTAAGTTTAATTAGATGTTATATATAATAATCTGACTTCTTAATAACCATCCACTAAATTTTGATGCTTTGGCATAATCGAAACACTTTGGGTTACTTCATATGAAAGTCAAGTTGAGGAATTCATCATGAACAAAAAATTTCTTAGGCTCTAAGTTATTAAAAATTTTACCAGAGTTTTTTTTATGATTTACCTTACCTGAAGAATTTAGCTTATTCTTTTATAGTGTGGATTTGGACATGGTTTTAGATCTCAACAAAAGTTAATATATGACATTATAAATGTGAATATTTATAAAAGACAAATCTCATGGAAACTACCAGCAAAAATGGCATTATTCACTGCCATTGTTTCTCCATATTTAATAAACAAACAAACACATAAGAGAGTTTGTACCTAAAATCTTTAGCCACATGTGGCTGTTTTTATACAGGCCTTAGGTAACACTGATTGTTTTTTTTTTCAGGCAGCCATTTAAGTAGGCTAACTTTTTTGAGGGGTTAATATGAGGGTACAAGTGATTAGGTTACAATGTTTGCACTTGTTATATAAGGTCCTTGTTGTAGTTGTGTACCACACCCAGATGTGCCATGTACCCTTACATTGTGCCCATTAGATGGGAGCACCCTTCTCCTCCATCCCTTCTCCACCCTCCAACCAACTTGAATTAAATTGAGTTTTTCTCTCATGTGGGCATGCTTTAGTTTATCTACTGGCTTCATATTACCATTGAGTACATCGGATACTTGCTTTTCCATTCTTGTGATACTTAGAGAATTGATCTCTGACTCTATCCAGGTTAATACAAAAGATGTAAAGTCTCTATCTTTTTTATGGCTGACTAGTATTCCATGTCATATACATACCACAGTTTATTAATCCATTCATGGGCTTATAACTTTTAAAATGGCACAATCAACTCTGCCTGAAAGACTAGTTTTTCTAATACTTTTTGGTAAACTGTAAGTAAATATAGGATATTTTGGAAACACTGTAATTGACAGTGTATCTCAGATTTCTTAGAAAGAGATTTGTGAGCACAGATTAGAAGACAGGGCCATGGTAACTAGTTTTTCCAATCCCATATCCCTAAGGAGAGCTCAAGTTGCAAAGGCAGGTTATCCTAGAGGGAAATTTTTGAGAAAGAATCAGTAGGAAAAGCATGTTGTGTTTTATCTGTGATTTTGTATCCTGGGAATTTCCTTTGCCTGCTTTAGTAAAAAGGTCCACATTTGAGATATGATATTCCAGGACTATCGCAAGTAAATTCCAGCAGGCTCTAGAAAGAGCTGTAATTGTGTATGAGAACCATTTTTTCTACATACACAGGGAAACAATATTTATGTAACAAATAGTAAAATGAGAATTCACTTAGAATATGATTGTGGTCAATTATTAGTCAGTTTCCCATGAGCTATAATCCCTCCAAAAAATTAACAAATGAAGGGAAATAGTGCCTAAAGATGTTTCAAAATTCAGAGTATAAAATTCAAAATACATAATTAAAATAGTAATAACTATGTATGAAGGATTGAAACCAGTACAATATTTTACATTAAATTATTGGCCTTCCCTCACAACTGCATTAAGATGTATAGTATATAGTGCAGGAAAGAGAAATTTAATAAAACAGATTTTAATTCAGCCTTCAGGGTATTCAATAGTGAAACAATTTAAATATCATTTAGAGACTATCCTTCAAACCTTAAATTAATATCATTCTAACACCAGATTCTTCACCTTCTACTCATATCGCCTTATTTGTAAGTTTGGTTTTTATGTGTTTATGTGCTTATCTCTTGGTTAGTTTAGATTGTGCCTTATTCCAAAAGGAACTTAAGCTGCTTACATTGTGTAAGGAGTATAAATCTTAGTCCAAAAACTCATTTTGCAAAAACTTTACTTTTCAAAAAATTGTTTTCTGATTAAACTCAATTTTTGACAAGGCTCTCAGGAGCTGATAAAAAATTAACCTCATTTCTTTCTGGACTCCTACTCCTTCCTAGGACAGTTCCAAAGCTCTGGTGCCCTTCAGAGTACCATGACCATTCTTTTTAGGTCATCATATAAACAGTCTGCTTCAGGCCAGGCATGGTGGTTCATGCCTGTAATCCTAGCACTCTGAGAGGCCAAGGCAGGTAGATGGCTTGAGATTGTGAGTTTGAGACCAGCCTAAGGAAGAGCAAGACCCCATCTCCACTAAAAATAGAAAAACTAGCCAGGCACCTTGGAGGATGCCTCTAGTCCCAGCTACAGAGAAGGCTGAGGCAAGAGGGTGCTCAAGCCCAAGAGCTGGAGGTTTCTGTGAGCTATGACAGCAGGGCACTCTACCCAAGCCAACAGAATGAGATTCAGTCTCAAAAAATAAAAATAAAAATATGAGGGTGGGGTGGGGAAAGGAAGAGCAGAGAGAGGGAAGGAGTGAGGGGGTGGGGTTTTGGTGTGTGCCACACCTTTTGGAGGCAAGACACGATTGTAAGAGTCTTTACCTAACAAATGCAATCAGTGTAAGCCTGGTTTCTTATACCTTCAATGAATCCCCAACAAGAAAAAAAAAAGAGAAATAAAAATAAATAGGCAGCTTCAGGGAAGGTCTGTTTTCCCTGGCTATATGACCCCTCAGCTCCCTGTTACTTCTGAACTAACCTGAGGAACTTGATTTTTCTGTAAGGCTGGCTGTGGTCCATCCTGCCTTGACTCACCCACAGCCTCTCCATAATCTGGACAGCGGCCGGGGTGCTGCCAGAGGCAGGGCCACCTCTACCGTTCTGGGCCCTGTGGCCTTTCTCTAGTTCCCCTCATCCCACCTTCCAACTTGTTTCTCATTACTTTCTTCTCCCTCCCCTTTCCTTCTTTCACAAAACCCTTCCAGTTTATTGGGGACACGGGGATCTGGATACCAAAGTAAGAAATATTTACAAGCTGTTTCTTTTCTCTGCCCTGCTCCTTACCTCCCCTGAGGCAATGAAGTACAGAGTGGGCTGCCTGCTGGAAGGGGCACAGGGAAACAGGAAGCTGTGGGGAGAAAAACGAGTGAGGGTTTTGCCACATAATGTTAACCATGCGCACATAAATACAGATCATACAGTGGGATTCAAAAAGGAAAATGAATAGAGGTCAAAGTCATGTGAAAATAAAAATAGGCAAACAATATGGGACTAGAAATAAAAATAGTGCTTGTAATGAGATCTTACGTAACTATTAGAAGTAGACAGAAAACTAGGCTTGGAATAAGAGCAAAACATACAGCTGTGGATGCTTATGACAGAAAAGCATATCCCCTGCTTGAGAGGCTCTGTGCCATGCCAGATATTTATTCTCTTATTCCTAATTCAACAGAATGCTGGCATAAAATGGAGAGATTCTAGACATCTCTTGTGTGTACTGAATTTATACAAGGGTGCAGTTTTTTTGTTTTTTTTTTTTTTTGAGACGGAGCCTCAAGCTATCCCCCTGGGTAGAGTGCCATGGCATCACAGCTCATAGCAACCTCCAACTCCTGGGCTCAAGCGAGTCTCCTGCCTCTGCCTCCCAAGTAGCTGGGACC
>CAUYQV010072333.1:0-20103 GCA_963574575.1 Galagoides demidoff | reverse complement strand
CCTCAAGCTATCCCCCTGGGTAGAGTGCCATGGCATCCCAGCTCATAGCAACCTCCAACTCCTGGGCTCAAGCGAGTCTCCTGCCTCCGCCTCCCAAGTAGCTGGGACCACAGGCGGCCGCCACAATGCCCGGCCATTTTTGGTTGCAGCCATCATTGTTGTTTGGCGGGCCGGGCTGGGATTCGAACCCGCCACCTTAGGTGTATGTGGCTGGTGCCTTAGCCGATTGAGCCACAGGCACCGAGCCGATACCTCTGCTTTTACAAAGCAATTATCACGAGTACCTGAGTTCACACTATGTAGGAGGCCTGGGCAAGGGTACCTGAGGTAGAAAGAGAGAGCTTTAAGATGGTAAAGAATGGGATTGAGACCTGAAGAACTGAGAAAAGGTGCATAGGCAAAGCCCAGAAACCAGATAACACCTTCAGAGTCAAGTGCATGAACCCCTTCTGTGGCAAGAATGTCAGCTTGAATTAGAGCAACAAGTTGATGGTGTCTCCCAGTTGTGTTTGTGTCAATGTGGGGCAGAGTCTTGCAGAGTGATGTCCATTATTGTTGTTGCTTGGTTTTGTGTGCTGTTGCAAAAATGTCATCCTTTAATGACATTTAAGGGCCACTGGATTCAATTTAAAACATTCAGCTTTAAAGATTTCTTAAAACTAGTTTTTTGAAGTATAATTAACATCTGCTAAACAGCACACGAAAGTACGGAACAGGAATCATTCTGACGTAGACACACATCCATGAAAACATCAGTACAGAGGAGCTAGTGAGGATCCTCATGATCCTCAAGTGTCCTTATGCCCCTTTCTCCTTCTTCCTCCCAGCTGTCTCACCCCCACCGCCAGGCACCACTGATCTGTATTCTGTCACTATGGATTAGTGTTTCTTTTTACAGAGATTTCTATAAATAGAACATTTAGTATGTGCTGTATGCTATTTTTGACCTGCTCCTTTAATTTAGCATAATTATAAAAACACTCATACCATATGTATCAATAATCTATTCTTTTTTATTGATAAGTAATATTCCATTCTGTAGGTATATCTCACAATGTGTTATACATTCCACTGCTGATAAACATTTTATTGTTTTTTTGTCTTACATTTTATTTCATTTTTATAATTAATTATTTCTTATTAAATCATAACTTTGTGCATTGATGCATTTATGGGGTTCAGGGTACTACTTCGATATACAATGTGAAATGTTTACATTGAACAAAGTGACACATTTCTAGCTGTCACGAAGTATCTATGAGCATTGCTATGTAAGATTTTTATGTGAACCAATACTTTCATTTTCTTGGCTAAATAGAAATATATAGCTATAGGGTAGGATTATATTTAACTTTCAAACACTTTTCCAAAGTGGTTGTGCATTTCACATTTCTACAAGCAGTATATGAGAGTTCCAGTCCCTCCGTAGCCCTACTAACACGCAGCATGGTCTAGTTTTAAAAAACTAACATGGTTTTTAAAAATGTTATTTTTTCTTCTTCCAAATTCTTTTTTTAACTTATATAAATTTATGGGATATAAGTGCCATTTTGTTACATGTATGGATTGTGTAGCAGTTAAACCAGGGCTTTTTGGCAAGCCATGATCTGAATAACATATGCACATTATACTCATTAATTAATTTCTCATCATCCTCACCCCTCACACTCCGTTACTCTTCTGAGTCTCCACTGTGTATCATTCCACACTCTATATCCATGTGTATACATTATTTACCTCCCAATTTTCAAATGAAAACATGTAGTATTTGTCTATTTCTGAGTTGTCTCTCTTAAGATAATGGCCTCCAGTTCTATCCATATTGCTACAAAAGACATGATTTTATTCTTTTATTCTTTTTTGGGGGGAGATGTATTCCACTGTGAATATATACCATATTTTCATTATGCAGTCAGTCATTAACGATCACTTAGGTTGATTCCATATCTTTGCTATTGTGGCTACTGCTGTAATAAACATTAGAGTGCAGGTGTATTTTTGATAAAATTATTTCTTTTCCTTTATGAAGATACTCAGTAGTGAGATGAGTAGATTGCATGGTGGGTCTGGTTTTAGTTCTTTGAGAAATCTGCACACTGTTTTTCCACAAAAGTCATACTAATTTACATTCCCACCAACAGGGTGTAAGTGTTCCTTTTTTTTAGCATCCTTGCCAACATCTGTTATTGTTTCTTTTAAATAATAGCCATTCTGACTGCTGTAAGATGATTTCTCATTGTGGTTTTAATTTTCATTTCTCTGATGATTAGTGATGTTGAGCATTTTTTCATATGCCTGTGATCCATTTGTATGTCTTCTTTTGAAAAATGTCTTTCATGTCCTTTGGCTACTTTTTAATGAGATTTTTGCAGATTTTTTGTTGACTCGTTTGAGTTCCTTTTAAATTTTAGATATTAGTCCCCTGTCAGATGCATGCTTTGAAAATATTTTCTCCCATTCTGCAAGTTGTCTGTTCACTCTGTTTATTATTTCTTTTGCTATGCAGAAGCTGTTTAATTTAATTTAATCCCATTTGTCTATTTTTGGTTTTTGTTGCCTGTGCTTTTGAGGTCTCAGTCATAAATCTTTTGCCTAGACAAAATACTGATGGAAGAAATTCTACAGGACACAAATAAGTGGAAAAACACCCTATACTCACAGACAAATTAATATCATTAAAATGGCCACATTGCCACAAGCAATCTACAGATACAATGCAATTCTTATCAAAATATCAATACCATTTTTCACAGAATTAGAAAACAATTCCTAAGATTGATAAGGCCTATCTTTTTGACTTCAGTCATACTGATGGATGTGTCATTGTGCTTTTAATTTACATTTCCATAAGGACTAAAGATGCTGAGCATTTTCTTATTGCCTGATTTGTTTTCCGAATGTCCCTGTTCAAAAACTTTGTGCATTTTTTCATTAATTTGTCACATTTTTCCATTATTTGAGTTTTAAGAATTCTTTTAATATTCCAGATATAATTCTTTTTATCAGATGTACACATATTGTAAATTCTTTCTACCATTCTCTAGCGTGCATTCTTTTAATGGTATCTTTTAAAAAACAGAAGTTTTACGTTTTGACATAGTCCCCTTTATATAGTGTTTTGTTTTCTTTTTCTAATTAAATGTGACAGGTTTTCTTCTGGGATTTTTTAAAATACAAACATAGACAAAATGATCAATGGAATAGAATAGAGAGTCCAGAAGGGGACCCAAGCATATTTGGCCAACTGATTTTGACAAAGATGTAAAGGCAAATCAGTAGAGAAAGAATAATGTTTTCAACAAACTGTGCAAAGACATTTGTACACCCATATACATAGAAGTTAATGAGTATCTTACACAATAGACAAATATACCTAAATTCAGTCAAAATGAGTCATAGACTTAAAGGATGTTCATTTTCACCTAATACACTAGGAAATTGTGTCACTTTAGCAATATCTGGTCTGATGGTACCTCATACATAGTAGATACTTTAATTGTGTGTGTGTTATAGGCAATTAGAGGCTATGGAGAAAAATAATCTGGGTTAAGTAGCAATGGGATATTTAAAACACAAGTGGTCTTTAGGAGGAGAGGAAATGAACAAGAAAATGAAACAGAAACCAGTTTTTAACACGTTTGCCTCTTTGCTGAGATGATTTACGCCCCAAATGGATGCTTCCGTAGTAATCCACATTTCAGTAAATGACAGTATCATCTCTGCCCAGTTGTTCAGCAAACAGGAACAACAACAGAAGAAAAAGAATAAAACAAAACTACATAGAATTGGGATTCACTAATGGATTCGAATTAAGGATTTAGGCACAGTGAAAAATATGAGCTTTCAACTCTACCTTGAAAACACCACCTTACTCAGATTACCATACTGTGTCATTGTTTTTAATAGAAAGCTAATGGGGGCATAAATATTGAACTTATTATTTTTGCTATTGCAGTACTTTAATCTGGATTTATCCCTTTTCTTATATACCTAAGAGATCAACTTTGAGTGGTAGGATGTGGGTCATCCTGAGATTGTGTCATTTAATTTTTCTAAAAACTAATGATTAAAAAATAAGGATACTTCAAAAAATCTGAAATAACTCAAGCAAAAAATAAGTCATACATTTAATTAAGCCCAATTAAAAGATAGCTGTCTTTTTTTTTATTAAATCATAGCTGTGTATATTAATGCATTTATGGGGTACAATGTGCTGGTTCTGTATACAATTTGAAATATTTTCAACAAACTGGTTAACATAGACTTCACTGCACTTTCTTAAGTATTGTGTTTAGGCATTTATACTCTACACTTAGTAGTTTTGACATATACCCTTGAAAAATGCTCCATAGATGTGGTCCCACCAATAAACCTCCCTCCCCAAATCCTCCCACGTCCCTCCCCTTCTCTCCCCCTCCCACTCCTCTTTCCCCTTCATCTTGGGCTATAGTTGAGTTATAGCTTTCATATGGAAGTGTGTTTGTTTATATATTGGTTTCATAGTAGAGCTGAGTACATTGGATACTTTTTCTTATATTCTTGAAATACTTTACTGAGAAGAATATGTTCCAGCTCCATTCACGTAAACATAAAAGAGGTAAAGTCTCCAACTTTTTTAAGGCTGCATATTATTCCATGGTATACATATACCACAATTTATTAATCCATTCATAGGTCCATGGGGACTTGGGCTTCTTCCCTGACTTAGCAATTATGAATTGGGCTGCAATAACCATTCTGGTGCAAATATCTTTGTATAAAGTAATTTCTTGTCCTGTGGATATATACCTAGTAGAGGAATTGCAGGATCAAATGGCAGGCCTATTTTTAGATCCCTAAGTGATCTCTAACTTCTTTCCAAAAGAACGCATTAGCTTGCAATCCCACCAGCAGTGCAGAAGTGTTCCCTTTTCTCCACATCTGCACCAACATCTATAGTTTTGGGATTTTGTGATGTGGGCTAATTTTACTGGAGTTAAATGATATCTCAAAGTGGTTTTGATTTGCATTTCTCTGATGATTAAGAATGATGAGCATTTTTTCATGTGTCTGTAGGCCATGTACCTGTCTTCTTCAGAGAAGTTTCTATTGAGATCTCTTGCCAACAATGAGACAGGATCACTTGTTCTTTACTTGCTAATACATTTGTGTTCTCTCCAGATTCTGGTTATCAAACTTTTCTCAGAGACATACCCTGCAAATATCTTCTCCCATGCTGAGGGCTGTGCAGCTTGCTTTATGTACTGTGTTCTTGACTGTGCAGAGGCTTTTTAGTTTGATCAGGTCCCAGTAATGTATTTTTGGTGTTGCTCCAATTCCCCAGGGCTTCCTCCTCATAAAATATTCGCCCAAGCTGATTTTTTCAAGTGTTTTCCCCGCACTCTCTTCTAGTATTTTTATAGTTTCATGTCTTAAGGTTAAATCTATCTTAGTTAATGGTGAAAGGTATGGGTCCAGTTGCAGTCTTCTACAAGTCACCAGCCAGCTCACCCAGCACCATTTGTTAAACAGGGAGTCTTTCCCACACTGAACCTTTTCAAAAACATAGAAAAAGAGGGATTACTTCCCTACACATTCTACAAAGCAAATATCGCCCTGATCCCCAAACCAGAAAAAGACCCAACAAGAAAAGAAAATTATAGGTCAATATCTCTAATGAATATTGATGCAAAAATATTCAACAATATCCTAGCAAACAGACTCTAGCAATACATCAAACAAATTATATACCATGACCAAGTGAGTTTTATCCTAGAGTCTCAAGGCTGGTTCAGTATACATAAATCTGTAAGTATAATACATCACATTAACAAAATAAAAAACAAAAACCACATGATTCTCTCAATTGACACAGAAAAAGCTTTTGATAATACCCAGCATCCTTTCATGATCAACAGGCATAGAAGGGACATTTCTTTCTTTCTTTTTTTTTTTTTTATTCAATGGAAGGGACATTTCTTAAACTGATAGAGGTCATCTACAGCAAACCCATAGCCATATTTACTCCATATTGAATGGAGTAAAAGTGACCACATTTCCACTCAGATCAGGAACCAGACAGGGTTGCCCACTGTCTCCATTGCTTTTTAACATTGTAATGGAAGTCTTAGCCATTGTGACCAGGCAAGAGAAGGCAATCAAAGGTATCCATATAGGGTCAGAGGAGATTAAACTTTCACTGTTCGCAGATGATATGATTGTATACCTGGAAAACAACAGAGATTCTACTACAAAACTCTTAGAAGTGATTAAGGAATATAGCAATGTCACAGGTTACATAATCAACACTTATAAATCTGTAGCCTTTATATATACCAACAATGGTCAAGCTGACAAAACAGTCTAGGACTCTATTTCATTCACAGTAGTGCCAAAGAAGATGAACTATTTGAGAGTTTACCTAACAAAGGATGTGAAAGATCTCTATAAAGAGAACTATGAAACTCTAAGAAAAGAAATAGCTGAAGATGTTAACAAATGGAAAAACATACCATGCTCATGGCTGGGAAGAATCAACATTGTTAAAATGTCCATATTACCCAAAGCAATATACAGTTTTAATAAGTTTTAATACCCTATTAAAGCTCCACTGTCATACTTTAAAGATCTTGAAAAAATAATACTTCAGAGCGGCATCTGTGGCTCAGTGGGTGGGGCGCCGGCCCCATATACCAAGGGTGGGGGGGTTGAGTCTGGCCTTGGCCAAACTGCAACAAAGAAATAGCTGGGTAGTGTGGTCCCAGCTGCTTGGGAGGCTGAGGCAAGGGAATCACCTGGGCCCAAGAGCTGGAGGTTGCTGTGAACTTTGATGCCACAGCACTCTACCAAGGGTGGTAAAGTGAGACTGTGTCTCAAAAAAAAAAAAAAAAAAGAACCAAAAAATTTCGTTTTATTTGGAATCAGAAAAACCTCAAATAGCCAAGACATTACTCAGAAATAAAAACAAAGCAGGAGGAATCATGCTACCAGATCTCAGATTATATTATAAATCAATAGTGATCAAAACTGCATGGTACTGGCACAAAAAGAGAGAGGCAGATGTATGTAGATGTATGGAACAGAATAGAGAACCGAGAGATGAACTCAGCTTCTTACCATTATTTGATCTTTGATAAGCCAATTAAAAACATTCAGTGGGGAAAAGATTCCCTATTTAACAAATGGTGCTGGGTGAACTGGCTGGCAACCTGCAGAAGACTGAAACTGGATGTACACCTTTCACCATTAGCTAAGATAGACTCTCACTAGATTAAAAATTTAAACTTAAGACATGAAACTATAAAAATACTAGAAGAAAGTTCAGGGAAAACACTTGAAGAAATTGGCCTGGGAGAATATTTTCTGCGGAAGACCCCCTGGGGAATTGAAACAACATCAAAAATACATTACCAGGATCTGATCAAACTAAAAAGCTTCTGCACAGCCCAAAACACAGTAAGTAAAGCAAACAGCCCTCAGAATGCAAGAAGATATTTGCGGGTTATGTCTCCAACAAAGGTTTAATAACCAGAATCCACAGAGAACTCAAATGTATTAGCAAGAAAAGTATAAGTGATCCCATCTCAGGGTGGTCAAGGGACTTGAAGAGAAACTCTGCAGAAGAGAGGTGCATGGCCTATAGACATATGAAAAAATGTTCATCATCCTTAATCATCAGAGAAATGCAAATCAAAACCACTTTGAGATATCATCTAATGCCAGGAAGATTAGCCCATATCACAAAATCCCCAAACCAGAGATGTTGGTGTGGATGTGGAGAAAAGGGAACACTTCTGCACTGCTGGTGGGAACGCAAACTATTACGTTCCTTTGGAAAGATGTTTGGAGAACACTTAGGGATTTAAAAATAGACCTGCCATTCTATCCTTCGATTCCTCTATTAGATATATATCCAGAAGACCAAAAATCACTTTATAACAAAGATATTTGCACCAGAATGTTTATTGCAGCCCAACTCATAATTGCTAAGACATGGAAGAAGCCCAAGTGCCTATTGACCCATGAATGGATTAATAAATTGTGGTATATGTACACCATGGAATATTATGCAGCCTTAAAGAAAGATGGAGACTTTACCTTTTTCACGTCTACATGGATGGAGCTGGAACATATTCTTCTTAGCAAAGTATTTCAAGAATGGAAGAAAAAGTATCCAATGTACTCAGTCCTACTATGAAACCAATTTATAGCTTTCATATGAAAGCTATAATGCAACTATAGCCCAAGAAGAAGGGGAAAGAAGAGAGGGAAGGGAGGGGAGTGGGGAGGATGGGTAAAGGGAGGGTAATTGATGGGACCACATCTACAGTGCATTTTACAAGGGTACATGTAAAATTTACTAAGTGTAGAATATAAAAGTCTTGACACAATAACTAAGAAAATGCAGTGAAGGCTATGTTAACCAGTTTAATGAAAATATTTCAAATGGTATATAAAACCAGCACATTGTAACCCTGCCCCCCCCAAAAGGCCACTTTCATTACCTCTAAAAATCTTCCCCATGTTCTACTCAACCCATCCCCTTATCACCAACCCTTGGCAAACATTGCTCTGTTCTCCAAGTTTTGCCTTATCTAGAATGTTTTGTATGGAATCATACAGAATGTAACCTGTGCAGTCTGACTTCTTTCACTTAACATAATGTATGTGAGAATCATTCAAGTTGTTGTGTTTAACAATGGCTTGTAATCTTTTTTATTGCTCAGTAGTATTCCATTGTATGGATATACCACAATTTGCTTATCCATTCACCTACTGAAGGGTTTTGAGTTCTTTCCAGTTTGGGGCCATATTGGAGATTTTAAGTCACCTTTCTCAGGAACTGACAGAATACAAGATCCATTTCATTAACAACATAAAAAAATTTAGGCTTGATTACCCAAAGTTGTAGTGTGCTCTAACTGCACCTATGAATAGCCATTGTATAGCCGGCTTGGGTAACAGAGTGAAACCCCTTTTCAAAAAAAATTAAAAAAAAAAACCCATTCCACAACTTGTGCTCTCTAGTCCCTCTCTCTGATTTGCTTTTTTCAAGGGATCTGCATCATATGACACATTTTCTTGTGTTTTTACTCACTGACTACTTTCCAGAAGAATGCAAATTTCAACCAGAAAGCAACATTCACAGCTGTATCCCAGGGCCCAGCCAAACACCTGGCATATAGAGGGTGTTCAAGAAATGTGTACTGAATGTGAAAGTCCTCAATCTCTTCCAGGTGTGCTGTGGGGTTCCTCCCCATTCTTCTACACAGACCCCTCCACCCTGTGGGCTTCATGGTTTCAGACCTGTTCCACACTGGCCTGAGTCTGCTTGCAAGAGCCACTCCTGACCCCCTGGGATGTTGTCAGATGACAGGGGAGTCCCTTCAGAAAGACAAGAGGTTCCTCTGAAAACTAGATCTAGGACCTCCTCCTAATGGTTCTGGAGAAATAGGTTATATGTTATCTTTCAAGATGGCTTTGGGTCTTTGCTCTGCCACTTACCAGCTGTGAGATCCCGCAGGGTCACTTCACCTCTCTGAGCATCAGTTTACTTATCTGACCAATGGGAACAAAAACAACACCAGCCTTATAGGGTGCTTGTGATGGCTGGTGAAAATTACCTAAAGGACCAGAATTTGCCGTTGGAAACGCTGTCACTGTCACAGGCCACTGATAAAAATTTTGGCAGCTTTCTGGATTCCCCAGAGGGCCTTTTAAATCAGGTTGGATTGTCTGTCGCCTTATCCTTTTCCATTCTAAAGATTGGCCCGCCCCCTCCGCTCCGCGCGGGTCCCCTAGCTCAATTCTCGCGCCCTACCTCTCCGCTGCACCTTCGCCCCGCACCCTCCCTCGCTCCTCGCCCCGCGCCCGCCCGCTCCCTGCGCTCTCGCGCCCGCCCGCTCCGTGCCCGCTCGGCGCTCGCTCGCTCGCGCTCCCCGGCGCCGGCTGCGGAGGGAGCTGTTCTGCCCGCAGCTGGCGCAGCGCGGGGGCGGCCGCGGGCCCGGGCGCCGAGCATGAGCCGCCGCCGGCGCCGGCCGCGCGCTGCTCAGGGCCCGACTGCGGCGAGAGGGCGACGCGGGAGTGACGCTGGCCCGGACAGAGGTAGGCAGCGGCCGCCGACCCTCGGTCTCTTGGTCCCTCCCTCCGTCCCCTCCTGCGGGGCGTCCCCTCCGATCCCCGGCGCCGGCAGGGCGGGGCGTGCTCGGGCCCGGGGTCCCGCCCGGCGCGACCGTCGTGGGGCCGGGAGCAGCCTGCAGGCGCAGGTCGTGGGACGCGCACAGGGGACGGCGTCCAGGAGCTCCGCGCGTGGAGTTGCTGAGAACTCCGCCCCGGGCTGGACGGCGCGGGGACCCCCTGCACCCCTGGCCTTTGCAGAGCGCCGGGTGGCCCGGGCCGGGCATGGCGGGAGCGCACGCGGCAGGCGGGCGTGGGCACCGCGGGCAGGTCCGTGCTCCGGGCCTGGGGTGGGGGGAGGGAGGGGGCTGGGAAAGCTGAGGAGCTTGGGGCTGCGCAGTTGGAAGTTTCCATTTGCTCTTCTGCATTCTGGGGCCCGCGGTGGCATCTCACGCCGTTGCTGTTTGGTAAGGAATTCCTGCGTGAGCTCTGCATTTTAGTGGAGAGGGCCAGGGACATGGCGAGGTGTCCCCCTCTGCCCCGTGGGCAAGGGTCATTTGAAGGACCGTGCTCTCTTTGCCCGGGCCTAGCCAACACAGGGACTGAGGCAGGTGCAGCTGGTTCTGGTCTGAGCGTGTGTGAGTGGAGGAGGGTCTCCTGCTGTCTGGGAGGGATGCGCTGGCAGGTCTCTGCTCCTTGCATTTTTGGCTGCCTCTGGACCTGTACAGCGGCCAGCCTTCTGGGAGTCACCTGGGGGCTGAGACCTGGTGATGGTCCGGACTCCTTCCTTCCCTGCTCAGGGCAGTGAGCCCCGCCCCCTCCCCCCTCGGGTTCGCGCTTCCCACTGCGGTCATTCTTCTCCCACAGTAACAGCAAGGAAAGGGTCCAGATGGTCACCTGCCTCAGAGCCAGCGCACCTGGGCAGAGGAATCTCAGGGAGGGAGGGCCCTTGTCTGCTGTGTCCTCTAGGACTCTCCCACCATCCTCTGGATGTAGTCTTCCCCAGCAGTCTTCTGCAGTCCTAGGTCCTGGCCCTTCTCTGCTGGAGCAGGGGGCCTGGAGAGCAAAGCAGCAGCCCCTGCCTGTTGTGAGCAGAGCGCCAAGGAGCCAGGAGACCACTGATCTTGGCTTGTGAAACATGGGTGGGCCTCTCCAGGACTCAGTTTCCCCATCTGTGGACTGACCCCATGGTACTGATTACTTCTGAAGGCATTTTGTCGGTGATATCCAGTAACACTTTGCTTGAGAACCTCAGTCCAGGAAGAGGAGATCCTGGACTGGTGGGTGGGTTCTCTGCCCCTCCAGCCTTTGTTCTTGGGGCTTTGGGCTGTAGTGACCCAGCTGGAGGCCCTGCCCCTGAGAAGGGAGTGAGCAGTATGCCACCCTCAGGCTCCTTGGTGAAGTGCTGAAGCTTCGAACTCCTGCACATGGTTCCCTCAGGTTTGGGAGCCCAAGCAGGTGTCCCCAGGTGTGACTTGGGCCCCAAAAGCTAGCCAGTGACTTTTTCTCTGGGAGGCATCTTCAAGCTGCCAGCCTGATGGCTCCCTTCCACCTGGCAAATTGTGGAAATGGAACAGTTCACACAGAGCAGAGGGGTTTTTTGGTGTAACTTAGCAACTGCAGGCAAAGGAGGAGGAGGAGGGAGAAATGCCCGTCACACACAGCATTTGTGCTGGGCAGTGGCTGGGGGCCCAGGCTGGGTGGGGAGGGCAGTGCTGCTCCAGTGGCTTTCAGGCAATGAGGGGGCTCAGCCAGGGCAGGAACAGACCCACCATGGAGGAGGGGTACCTGGGTGTGGCTTGTAGCTGCCGGCCTCCCCACCTGTAGAGTACGCAGGGGCAGGACTGGATAGCTTTGTTTGGTCTTTGGTTTTTAGCCCCAGAACTATGCATTTCACAGAAGCTGGATTTGTCCAGTAGGTCAAGTGAAGGTGTTGTGTCCAGGTAGGGCTCGGAGGCTACGTGGGTTGGTGTCTACCCCACTCCAGAAGAGGGGCTCTGGGCTGGGGGGATGGGTTCTAGAGGTGCAGCTGGGAGAGGGGAGGGAGACTCGGGGTATCTCCCAAATCCCTCCCTGCCCCCCTTAAGGGCTCCTCCCTCCACTCCCTCCGTTTTTTCCTCCCAAGGCCATCTGCTTCAGCCCTGGTCTGCTCTGGCTGTTTTTCTCTGAGAGCTTCCAAATGCTGAGCAGAAATCTGTCTCCTATAACTCCCACCCACTCCTGGCTGCTTCTAGGTTCCTTTGCCCTCCTTGCCCACCTCCTTCTTGCAGATGAGTGTTTACTTAGTGACAGTGCAATTGGGGGGGGAAGTGCTGAAGTAGTAGCAGTGGGCCCACAGCCATGGGGAGGGCCTCTGACACCTACTGGTCACCCGCAGGGCCCCTTGCCCTTAGAGGCCTGGGGAGCACTAGTTACCCTCTTCCTGGGTGGTGTGTCCCTCTCACCACCTCCTGGAAAATGGAACCCCAGGCTGTGGGTGTGTGTAAGCGAGTCCAGAATGGGCTGGCTGCTAAGAGCCCCTTCAGACACTAAGGACACCAGAAAGTCCCCGTCTAACAACCCAAACCCGTGTTTGGAAAGATCAGCTGAGTGAAGGAAGCTAGAAAGCCCTTTGGTGGTCTGGCCTACTCAGAGTGTGGGAGGGCTCAGCCTCAGAGACTTACCTCCTGGGACAGCTGGCAGTGGCTGCCCCAGGTGCTATAGAGAGAGGGCCTGAGAGGACTGTCTGGCCAAGAGGGGTGAGGTGTTATGATCCACAGGGAACATGGGGTGTTAGTGTGGGCAGTTAAACAGGGAGTGAGCAGTTGCATGGCCTCAGGTGTCTAAAATGCTCTGTAGAAGTGGCTCCTAAGAACCCTTGGCACTTTGGACATGATTCAGGGGAACACCCTGTGGTCCTGCCCTGGGAGACTTCTCTATACCTCATTCATCTGGCCTGGAAATGGCTGGGCATGAAGTTTCTTGCCTGCAATCCCAGCACTTTTGGTGGGAGGATCACTTGAGGCCAGAAGTTCCAGACCAGGTAACAACATAATGAGACCCTGTCTCTAAAAGGGAAAAGTCTATACATTTGACACAGAAACTCCTCAGGGGCCTCTTAGTACTGGGATGTTGACAGAGGGCAGGAGAACAAAGCCTGTACTCTCCCTCCTAACCACTAGGTCTGCCCTGGGCCAGACAGAGGCCAGTGCTAGCTTGAGGAAGAGAGATATGAGCCCGGGGCCTCAGGGGGTCTCCCTGACTCCAGACTGGGCAGCCTGGGGTAGGTACTTAATGTGTGGGATGCACAGGTATTGCTGTCTGATGGACAGGTGATGGACCTCAGAAGTGTGTAAAGCTTCCCCCATCTTGAAAACAACACAAACCTTGCCTGGCTGCTCCTCCCCTTGCCCATGCTGGCCTTGAAGATGTGTCCTCTGCTTGCTTCCTCTGTGTCCTTGCCTCCCACCCACTCCCAGCCCATGCCAACCTGGCATGCGCCCCCTTCTGCTCAGGGAAACCTTCTGGAGAGGATGTGGACATCCACTGGCCCCATTCCTAGGTGCCTGTCTCTCAGGTTTGGCTGGCCCCTGGTTCTCCTTCTGGTCCACTGGCCTTCGTGCAGGCCTCCTGTGTCCAGGAATATTCAGTGTCTTCCTCAGGGTCTAGGTCCAAGCATCCTCCCCAGCCACAGCTTCTGTCCTTCCTGGTGCTGATGCATTCCCAACTCCTGTCGACCCTAGCCTGTCCTCTGGCTCTACATCCAAACAGATGGGTAGTCATTCTGACCTTTCTCTTACCCCCTCCACCTCTCCCTGCACACTGCCACTTCTATGGGCCAGGCTGCCATTTCCCGGTCTGGACAGTTGCAGCAGCATCCTTCCCCTGCAATCTCTTTCCCCACTTAGGACGGGACTTGGGACTTGAACTTGGACTTGTCTTCTGCTGGGACCCTCCTCCAAGTTGGCTCCTAGCCTTCTGGGGATGCCTTCCCCCACCTTCATGCTGTGCAGGGTGCCAGAAGAGCGGCTTCTTTGCAGTATGCTGCCCCTGATGTACTTGTCTGTGACCTCTTGCAGTCCTGTCTACGTTAAGCCTTTTGGCCCCAGCTGCCGGACTCAGCAAGCATTCATGGGATGAGTGTAGAGTCTCTGAACACTGTGCATGGTGGGCAGAGGCACACATCTCTGTCTGGCAGTGTGTGCGGAGGTGCTTGGGTGGTGCTGCAGCCATCCCTTCATGGAGAGGAGAGGGGAGCGGATCTGAAAGCTCTGGGATAGGCAAGGGGGTTGTCCAGGGACCTGCCCCTATTTAGGAAGAGTGGGGGCAGGGATGGGAGGCCAGCACCCTTCTTCTTGTTACCACCACTTCCGTTTCTCCAAGTGTCACCCTTAGACTCTACCTTGAAGAGAGAGTTCTCCCTGGATTCGGTTGCCGTGGCAACACTGTTAACAAAGAGTAGCTTCCGTGGAGGAGGCTGGCTCACCCAGAAGCTGAGGGGGCTGGGAGGGGGTGCATTCTAATGGGTTTGTTAGCAAAGCCTGTTTTCCCACCCCCACCAAGGCTGTCCAAATCTGATAGACCCTCCCCCATCTTCTGCCAGAAGGGCTCTCCCCAGACCCACCCGAAGTAAATGTCACTTAGTCTGGATTCCATCTGGGTGTGGCCTGGATCCCAGCCACAGATGGGGCATGGGGTAGGCCAGGGAAGCTTGGAGTAGGGGGAAGTGCCCAGCCCTGGCCCCAGGCATTTCCCAGGATGAGGAGCGGTATTTTGTCACTGTAGAAATCTAGACTTAGAGCCCCAGATCTTTCCTGCCTGGGACTTCTCTGCAGACCTGTCCTGTGCTCAGCCCTTTCTGTCAGTGAGCTCTGGACAAGCCTTCCTGGGCTCTGTTTGCTCTGATCAGGGCTGTGATCTGGATTAAATGAGGTAATGCTGTATAGCCTGGGGTGGGTACTGGGTGAGGGCTCTGCAGCCTGGTGAGACCCGGGGTTGGGGGGAGTGGGGAGCTGCCCTGGTTGCTAGGACCTAGGCACTGTCCAGAGCTGGGAGGAGGGAGGGTGGACTGGCTGCAGGTTGGGCAGGTGGACCAGCTGGGAGGATTAGGCTTGGATGGATTTTGAGATTCATACAGAGGGAGCTCAGGCAGTTCCTGGGGGTGCCTTGATGTTTTCATGAGTTAATTACTCATAGCAGGCAGGAGGGTGCGTCAATTATTTATTTCATTATTGTTGTTAGTAATGGGTGGTCCCCACAGGCCTGGATTAGGAGCAGAGTCCCCCCTCCAGGCCAGGCTAGGACAAGTCAGCATGAGCTGCCCATGTGAAGAGCCCATGTCCTGCCCACACTGTGCACTGCTCACCTCCAACACGGGGAAAAGGTCTCCCATTCCCTATGTCCCTCTCTCCTCTGGCCTAGGTATCCCTGGGAATCTGACTCACCCTGACCAAGGTG
This sequence comes from Galagoides demidoff, assembly GCA_963574575.1. Taxonomy (NCBI): domain Eukaryota; kingdom Metazoa; phylum Chordata; class Mammalia; order Primates; family Galagidae; genus Galagoides; species Galagoides demidoff. Next base: position 4,572 of record CAUYQV010072333.1, on the reverse strand, counting down.
GACTGTGTTGCACTGGCTGTAAGGTGACCTGCAGGCACCTGGACCACATCACCTGGCCTGCAGGGGTAGTAGTAGTGAGGGTGCTCAAGGACTTAGGGGAACAGATGACACTGGTTTGAGCTGGCAAGGGTCTGAGCTGTTCCTCACAGAAAGGCCAGGGCAGCTGGAGCCACATCCCAGAGTTGCCAGGGCCTGGCAGGGAGATGCTCCCAGCAGGAGAAGTCGGATGGGCACCTCCATGAAAGCTGCAGGCAAACTGGCCATGAGAATAGCTCTCTGGATGTCATAGCAACACTATCATTCAGACTATGTTTTCTGACTACAATGAAATAAATTAATAACAAAAAACTCTAAAAAAGTAAAATATTTAGAAACGTTATAGCACATGTTTAGATAATTGATTCAAAGTAGAAATTATGGGAATTAGAAAAAGCTTGGAATTAAAGGATAAAAATATTTGGGGTGTGCTGGGTGTGCTGCCATCATGGCACTACAAGTGTTACCTGCTCACTGTGTACCACAGTTCAGGTACCCCCTCCCCATGGCCCCCAGTAATGGAAAAATGCTGGGAGGCGGTCACCTCAGGCGGACTTGTGGCCAGTTCTGTGACCTGCAGGAGTCTTCCCACAGTGGTGCCTGACACAGCATGGATCCCCAGCTTCTCCAGGGCCAGGTCTGAGGAGCTGTGTGGCCTGTGCCCATGTGAAGACCTGGGGCTGTGGAACAGCTCTCTGGCCAGGATAGATCCCAGGGTTTGGCTCCAGGTCCACATACTGTTCTCAGTCCTGAAGGGCGTGATGCCAGACATGTCCTGAGGTTGCAGTGACATGAGGAGCTGTCCTATGTGAGTTGACTGGGGACACTGTTGGGGAAAGACCTGGAAAGGGCTTCCCCAGGCAGGACCAATGCGAGGCCAGGCTGAGGCTGCAGAGTGGAGAAGGGAGGAACAGTTGGCAGGGTGGCGAGGGCCAGGGCTTGGGCCTGGGAGTGCCGTGTGTTTGCAGGGGCTCCGTGTATGCATGTGCACGCTCAGGTACTGGGAGAGTCCCTGCCCAGCCTGCTGTCCTAAGGGCTTAACTGAATTCATATAGAACTTTATTCAAGTACCTTTTTTTTTGATGCTTTCATCATTATACTAGTTTTATTGCTGAGGCCCCTGGGCCTGAAGAGAGGCCAAAGCAGAATTAGAGCCCAGGTCTCTCCCCCATGCCAAGGAGCACTTTGGGGAGCGGGTGGCATATTATTTCTTTGGTGCTTCCCTTCATCTTCATGTACGTGGCTTCTGAGTACTTTCCTGTGTCCTCTCATCTCATCCATGCCTTTGAGGATTATGACTTAGGTCAGTCCCCTGACACAGAACCTGGTACAGGGATTCTGATGCAAGGGGTTTCAAGAGGGTGTGTGTGCTCTCAGGCAATGTGTTCGGGAGAGGCAAGCAGTGTATCAAGTGGGAAGAGGCCAGACACAGGTGCAGCTGTAGGTGAGGCTCCCTGGCCAGCAGGCAGCTCTGGAGGGTCAGCTGTACACATGGTCTTTCTCCCTTTGAGGCAAGGAGCTGGGGTCTGGCCTTGCCTGTTGGTTACTGGGAAGGTTGCAGGTGTGGGTGGCTGCTGCATGCCCAGCTCTGGGGAGGCTGGGTGGGCTTGGCAGCAGGTTCTAGGGGACACTGTCTCCTACTCCCAGGCAGGAGGCTACCTGCTTTGCCTGTTGTTCCTCAGCCAGTCCTTGGAGGGCTCAGATGCACCCATAGGTCTTATCTTCTCAGGGTACACTGTTAGTACCTTTAGGGTCTGCTCCGTGTTACTTGTTGCTCGGCCCCAGGACCAAAGGCAGTGTTGACTCTTGGGGCATACAAGAGCTTGTCTGTCTGCCCAGGGAAGGCCAACGAGGGCAGTGCTGGCCAAGGGGCACTGACCTGGGGTCTGGGACCTTCACACCAGCCCTAACTGCTCTGCCCAGGCCTGGTGGGCAGTAGGGGTGTGTCCAGTGAGCTCTCCCTGGCTTCATAGGAAGGCCAGCTCCAGGGTGGTGGCACTTGGGTTTGTCTAGAGAGCCGACTAAGTATGGAGAGGCTGTGCTGTGTGGCGGATGATGAGGGCCAATGTAGGTGTGGGTGGCATAAGGTCCTGGGCCTGTAGGTTAGCCCTTGAGAGCACCAGGCAGCAGCCCACCTGAGCCTGCCAGACCCCTCCAAGCTCCCTGCTGTCCACATCATGCTCCTCTCCTTCCCAAGGGACCATCTGCCTGCTGTGGCCTGCAGTGCTACCCTAGGAAAGGCATGTGCCCCTCTGGTATCAGCTGTGGAGTGGCAAGTGTCCCTGGGGAAAATGGGGCACCAGGTCAGCCATGAAGGATGAAGGTGGGTGGCCATAGGGATGTCTTCACCCGATCCGATCAGGCCTCCTGACAGGCCAGGCCAGCAGGGGCAACCCCCACCCAAGGAATCCCTCACCTCAAGACTGATCCCACCCACCTACTTAGATGACACAGGCTATTAAGTTGACTTAAACTGAACTGTGCCTTAGTTACCTCATTCTCAATGACCAGTGGAGGGCAGTACCAGGGACCCAGGCTTTCTGAGAGCTCACCCCCTACCCCCCGGCTTCCCCTGATATAGGTGTGGCATGTGCCTAGGATGGTAAATGAGGAGACAGTTCTTCCCCAGGTGCAAACTGGGAACCTGGGTGCAAACAGTGAACCTGTCTGACCCAAGGGTCTCTGAGCATCTGGACTGTGACCTTTGGAGGCCTACATGCCTTTCTCAGACTTGCCCCATCCCCTCACCAGGCTGCAGCCATGTGCCTTGGCTGGAAGCACTGACTGCTTGGTCTACCAGGTCTTGGACAGTGGCAGGAGAAACAGACTGTGGCTTCATAAGTCTGTCCTTGAGGGGTACACCCTTCCTAGGCCAGCAGGCACAGCTGTGGGAGCCCAGGGGAGGGAAGCTTGGCCACAGTCAGACATGATACTGCAGGCATGAAAATGGTAAACAGCTTGGTACAGCACCAGGGCTTGCACTGGGGAACGTGTATGTCCTGGGCCTGTTTCAGAATGGGGACCCTGGCATTGTCCAGCAACCTGTGTGGCCCCTGGCTTTAGGGGAGAGCAAGGAGGCCTGGGGGTGGAAAGGATGGCCCCTACTCTCTCAGGTAGGAGAATGTCACTTCCTAGGATAGACCTGTGGGTCAAATGGGACTGAGGTACAAAGGAGGGGTGGCTGTGGCACCCTCAGGAGATCTCAGCCCTCTGCCTCCCAGCTGGGGCCAACATTCCTTCTTCTCCACCAAACACAGTGTTGGCAGCAGGGCCCCAAGTAGTTTGAGCTGCTCTCCTGATGTGGAAGTGCAGCTACCAGTGGGCCCAGGTGGGTGGGAAAATTGTCATTTGTGTATTGGTGATGCCTGAAGGGGTTAAGGTCCTTGCCTGCAGCCAACAGCTAAGAAGTGGCCAGTCCAAGGTGTGGGCCCAGGCCTGCCTGCTGCTCCCACATCACCTGTGGAGCTGTGTGAGGGACATGCTGTAGGTTGTCGCTCACTCTTACCTCCTACCTGAAAGATGGACTTGGGCAAAGCCACTGAAGAAAGGAAATGTGACCTGGGGAGAGGTGTCTGATCATTTTTCCATCTACTATGTGAGGTACATGCCAGGCATGGGTTGGGGAGTGCAGACACAGTCTGAAAATAGACAGAAAATGAGCATGATGACTCAGGGAGGGAGGGAGTGCCAGGGGCTTCCATTAGGCCCAGAGTCATTAGGGTGGCCTCCATGGGATGGCCACGTTTGAGCAAGGCCCTGGAGGAAGGGAGGGGAGGAAGCTGAGTGCATATCTGGTCACTGAGGACTTCCTACAGAGGCAACAGTGAGTGCCAGGCCCTGAGATGGACACGGGCTGATAGACACAGGCATGATAAGAAAGCTGGGGATGTGGGCCTGAAGTTCCATGCCACCTTCCGGGCTCATCTGTGTCTGCATGTGGACGGTGGCAGAGGTGTGTGCTAGTTTGCCCCTGACACATCCTGAGCCCTGATGGGGAGAGCCACATGCCTCCTCCAGGACAGACAGGAACCAGACCCTGCTTAAGGGAAGGGGCTGAGATTCATGGGGTTACACTGAGTGTGGGGTTCCCTGGGAAGCCAAGAAGTGTGGCACATGAGTCTCTGTGCAGGCCACTCTGGGTCTCTGACCTGGTGCACCTCACCTTTCCTCCCACAGCCCCTGCACAGCAATGGGAGCCTGGCTGGAGCTATGTCCCACCAGTGGCTGCTTCTTGCTCTGCTCCTCCTGTAGCAGCCCCCTCCTCTTTGCAGGCTCATTTCTTTTTTTTTTTTTTTTTTTAGACGGAGCCTCAAGCAATCCCCCTGAGTAGAGTGCAATGGCATCACAGCTCACAGCAACCTCCAACTCCTGGGCTCAAGCGAGTCTCTTGTCTCCGCCTCCCAAGTAGCTGGGACCACAGGCGCCCGCCACAACGCCCGGCCATTTTTTTTTTGGTTGCAGTCATCGTTGTTTGGCCGCTCGGGCTGGGGATTCTAACCCGCCACCTTGGGTGTATGTGGCTGGCGCCTTAGCTGC
>CAUYQV010072332.1:0-12316 GCA_963574575.1 Galagoides demidoff | reverse complement strand
AGCAACCGCCAACTCCTGGGCTCAAGTGAGTCTCCTACCTCAGCCTCCCAAGTAGCTGGGACTACAGGCACCCGCCACAACGCCTGGCCATTTTTTGGTTGCAGCCATCATTGTTGTTTGGCGGGCCCGGGCTGGGGATTCGAACCCGCCACCTTAGGTGTAAGTGGCTGGCGCCTTAGCTACTTGAGCCACAGGCGCCGAGCCATAGAAAAGGATTTCTAATTGATAGCATGTAAATTCTGAATCAAGAATGATGGCGATATCAAATAACCAGAAATTTCACACATGAGTAGCAGACAGTGACACCTTTGCTTTCTGATCATTCATTGTACAAAAACTTTGTTTCGTGTACAAAATTAGGAAAATTACATAATACTACCTTTGGGCTATGTGTATAAGGTATCTTTGAGACTTAAGTGAATTTCATGTTTACATTTGGGACCTGTCCCCAAGATACCCCATTATACATATGCAAATATTCCAAAAATCTGAAAAAAATCCAAAATCTGAAACATCTACTTCTAAGCATTTTGGATGAGAGATACTAAACCTATAAAAAAGAATTACAATGACATAATATTTTGTTCTATGGAACTGACTGTTTGAAAGAAATAAAGGAATTTTTATTAAAAAAAGACTAGTCAGGCCGGGTGCGGTGGCTCATGCTTGTAATCCCAGCTCTCTGGGAGGCCTAGGCAAGTGGACTGCTTGAACTCATGAGTTCGAGACCACCCCGACCAAGAGCTAGACCCTGACCCTACTAAAAATAGAAAAAGTGAGGCAAGAGGATCACATCAGACAAATAATTGGAGGTTGATGTGAGCTACGACACCATGGCACTCTACCCAGGGTGACAGCTTGAGATTCTGTCTCAAAAAAAAAAAAAAGAAAAGAAAAGAAAAGAAAAGAAAAGAAAGAAAGAGGAAGAAACAGGCTAGTCATGATTTTGCTTCTATTATGTTAATTTTTTTATAAAATTACATGCATAGGTTAGGCACAGTGAATCACACGTATAATCTTAGCACTTTGGCTGAGGTGAGAGGATTACATAAGGCCAGGTATTCAAGAAAATTATATGTTGGCTCAGCTCCTGTAGCACAGTGGTTATGGCGACAGCCACATATACTGAGGGTGACAGGTTCGAACCCACCCCGAGCCAGCTAAAACAACAATGGCAACTGCAACAAAAAATAGCTGGGCATTGTGGCAGGTGCCTGTAGTCCCAGCTACTTGGGATGCTGAGGCAAGAGAATCACTTAAACCCAAGACTTTGAGGTTGCTGTGAGCTGTGACGCACTCTACCGAGGGTGACATAGTGAGACTCCGTCACAAAAAAAAAAAAAAAAGAAAATTACATATTATGTAATTGTTATTTTTGTCTAATTAGAAGAAACATGACTCTGGCATTCCCTGTGAGAAGAATAAATCTGTTGGGAGCAAGGAGTACCTCCCCACAGCTACCACCAAAAAAAAAAAAGTAAACAAAAAACCCCTTGTCAATATCTCAGGACTGGGAATTAGGGAACTAGGGTCCTAAAAATTATTTCCGAAGCAACCTTATATCCTTGCTGAATTTATCCTGTCAACCTAGTGCTTCCCCTGAACACTACCTACCCTTTATGTTCATGACAACCCACAAGGAAAATATTCCAGGCAGGCAGGTTTAAACCTGGCCCTGGCCTGCTAAACAACAATGACAACTGCAACAAAAATATAGCCAGGCGTGGTGGTGGGCACCTATAGTCCCAGCTACTTGGGAGGCTAAGGCAAGAGGATCGCTTAAGCCCAAGAGTTTGAGGTTGCCGTGGGCTGTGTCGCCACGGCACTCTACCAAGGGCAACAAAGTGAGACTCTGTCTCAAAAAAAAAAAAAAAGAAAGAAAGAAAATCTCCCCACCTTGGAATTTCCTTTTTGAAGGATGGTGTTGGCAGAGTGCATGCTGTTGAGAAAGTGGTGCCTTCCAAAGGAAAGAATAATCCCAGTTATTTTTTATTTAACTTTTTTCTTTTTTTTTTTGCAGTTTTTGGTCAGGGCTGGGTTTGAGCCCTCCACTTCCGGTATATGGGGCCGGTGCCCTACCCCCTTGAGCCACAGACGCCACCCCCATAATCCCAGTTCTGAAAGAGCTAAGTAAGGGCAGCAGGACTTCTGGGCAAAGTTGGGGAGGGGATGGCTTGGGGCAATAGGGCAGAGGCCTTGAGCACAAACTTAGGCTAAACTTCAGGAGTTAGGTAGGTTCTGGAAAAGAACAAAGATAATGGTTTAGACACCTCTATATGGTGACTGGGTTACGGTCAAGAGATTGAGGTGACAGCACTTTCCCAAAGGAGTACAAAGAGAGAGGGGAGCTGGAGAGTGGACCATCTGGGGTTTGGGCGATCAACCAGAATGAGGAACTCCAGTTTAGGCAAACATTCTCGGGAACTATGCTTGAAAATAGTTGGTGTAAGCCAGAAGCTTTTCTCCTCTTGATAAATTTTAAAGAATAGCCCAAGATTCTCATACTTCTCTCCCTCATCCTCCACTCTTCCCAGGTCGATGTCCAACAGATAACCAGAAATGAGATTTGCACACTCCGACCTGAGTCAGAATACAGATCCCAGAGGCAGACACCCACGTACACACTAGTGTTAGCCATATCCTTTTATTGAGCCAATTGGATAGGGATTAGTGATGAGGGCGTTCTTATTCCCCACCACAGCGTCCTGCAGACCAGGGCTCAGCAGCTGCTGCAGTCACTGGGATAGACATCCCAGTGCAGCCCGACGGCGTCAATGACGGAACCAGCTCGGCCACTGATGTATCGGAGCACAGTGTTGGGGTGCAAGGGGACGGCATTGAAACTAGTGCCGGTGTCTTTCCCGAAAGGCAGGTAGCGGCCCTTGTCTGTCACAAAGACCATCTTCCTCAGGTAGTTCTTGTACTTGCCAGACACCTGGATCACTGATTCTCCAGGGTGGAGAAAGATCTCCTCCAGATCTCCACTGGTGCCACCCACATAGTCACTCCACACCTTGCCATAGCGCACCTGGAGACTGGGGGCAGGAGGGAGGGAAGAAGGGGAGACAGAGTGCAGGCTTGTCAGAGTTCAGGACATTGGTGACAGGGATGACAGGTCTCCAGTTAGTCCTAGGAGAGCACATAGGGAAATCCAACTCCTGCTTTTGCTGACAAATGGGCTGAATGAGGATAAAGAACTTGCCCAGAGTCACCCCAACAGCAAGTGTCAGAGCCTGAATTTAAAGTCCAGGCTTTTACCATGATGACCCCATCCCCCATGCGGAAGCAGTAAAGAGATTTTCAAACATCTGAAAGGCTCCCGTGGGGGAGAAGGAAGACACTTGTCTGTGCTGTCCCAAAATGCGAGATCAGAAGGAGACACATTTTGGCTTTCCATATGATGGAATATTCCAATGTGAATAGCTCTGGAGAGGCAACAAGCAAAGATGGAGGATGCCTGGAGGGGATACTGCACAGGAGGTCAAAACCTCAGGTGGGGGCTGAATTAGACAACTTCCAGGCCCTGCGAGTTTATGTTTTTATGATTTGCCAAACAAGGTCAATTGTGTTGGGAGAGATGGGGGTTGTTGTGCAGATCTAGAATCCAAGCTCTCTAACTACTTTTAATAATATAATTATATAATACAATACCAGATTGTATTATACCTGTGACTTGCTGATTGAAACAGATGTAACCCAAAGTGAATAAGAATTTCCCAGTTCAGTAAGATCCTACAGGGTCCCGAACCACAGAAACTCAAAGCATCTTACCCTACAATGTAGTATTTGTTGACTCGGACACGAATGGCAGTGATGGGGCCTTCCAGCTGGTTGCCAGAATGGGAGAATCGCTTTCCTCCACCACCTCCGTACTCTCCACTGTAAGAGGAGGATCTAGCCTGGACTGGAGGGGAGAGTAGGAGTTGAAGGGAGAAACCCCTGGGGGCCCAGTTTCTCCCCACTACCCTTGTCCCTTCTACCATTCAGTTCCTACTGCCCAAGTTAGCCTCTGAAAGCCTGGGCCACCAGCAGTGCCAGGGCTGCCTTCCCATGCCCTGGGACCAGGCTCTTGGTGTCTCACTTACTGACATTGGCAGAGGCTGAGGCACAGAGAAGGGCTATGAGAGCGATGGTCAACATTCTGAGGCTGGAGTGGGAAGAAAGGAGAAAAATGAAGGTTTACCCTCTCTGAACTGTTTACCCAGGTACTTCTGTTTTAGATTCAGACTTCTTGGTCCATCAGCTCAGAGCCAGCAGACCCAGTCTTGAGCTTAGGACCATCCATAGTCTATAATCCTGTTCCTCCCAGATACTATCTTCTATTCCCTAACACTTTAGCTCTCCCCGGTCTGGCTGTAGCCAACCCCTCCTCTTCTTTCCCAAGCCAGGAGATCAACCTTAACCCTGTCTCCAGATTAAGCTGTGTCAAGCTTCATTTTATTCTGGCACAAAGCAGGAGAGGAGCTTTCTCAAGAGCAAGTGGAGGTCATCTCCAAAGCATAGAGATATTGAGTTGACCAAACATTTGAGCACATCCCCTCTGCCAATAGACTGTAGGGCATCTGGGGCCCGGTTTAAATCCCTGGCTTCCTCTTGGTCTCAATTCAGAAGGAAAGGGACATTTTAGAGGTGCCTCTGCATCCCCTGGGGAGTGAAGGTGGTGATAAAAGAGATGTGCCGACACCAGAAACGCAGCAATGCTGGTGGGACTGAGAGAGACGGAGCATATGCAGAAGGAATTGAGATGAGCTCAAGACATCAGATCCCAGGTGCCTGGTCTATTTGTTATCCTTTGTCTCCACTAACACAGATCTGGCCACTTCCATTCCCCTGAGCACCCCAGGTGCCCCCAGTCCTCCAGCTGAAACCCAGCTATCTTTGCACCTAAGACCAGTTCAGATATAGGAGCCTCACTTAACTGTCTCCTCTGCCACTCAACCCAGGCATCCCCTTTCCAGCTTAAATTCTAATCCACCCTACTCAGATCCAGGTATCCTGTCACCTCTCACCTGGCAGTTTCAGATGCAAAGTAATCCCCCTCAGAAATTGCCAATCTTTTATACCAGGCCCTAGCCCTCCCCCTTTTCTTTATCATGTGAACCTCACCTCCTGAGCAAACATAAGCAACTTTTTAGGATCAGGGGTCAGGCCGGACCTGGAACACTTTATCCTGCCCCTTCCCTAAGAGTTACAGGTGGCAGGGTAGAGTCAACTCTGGGTCAAATCTCAGGAGGGGCAGAATAAACTTGAGAACAGGTCACCAACCAAAGGGCCAGCAGCTTTGGGTGGGCAAAGTAGCTAATCTCCTCTAAGGTGTACTCTTGAAAGCTTCCCTCCCCTAAATGATCTGTAGACGCTCTAACCCAAACTCTGCCATCTGTTAGGGTAAACCTTGCCCTCTGCAGGCATTTGAAATGTAGGTTTTTTTGAAGGGAATGCACTCCCAAGGCCTTATACTTAAGAGTGACTGCAATTTGCCAGACATTTTTTTCCTCCTTCTCTGATATTTTATCATGAAAAAAATCTAAACATGCATAAAAGTTTAAAGAGTTGTAGAGTGAACACCCGTATAACTGCCTTATAGATTCTACCACGGTTAATATTTTGCTGTATTTGTTTTCCCCCACCATCTATCTATCTATTCTCAATTTTCCAGACTCTATTCAAGCCTTTTCTGTCTGAGAAGGGGACTTGAGGCTGCAGGTGGAAACTGAACACCTGGAGATCTCCTCTCCCAGAAGCAGTCAGAGTCAGTACACTGGGCAAGTGGGAAACTGAGGAACTAGGATGTACAGGTCTCCTCTGGGGGGTGGTCCTGGGTTTTGGGCCTTTAGGCCTCCTGCACATAATGGCTGAGTCTTCCTGGGTCTGTAGCCCACCCAGGGCAATTGTTCTTTTCTTATGTTTGAAACATCCCCAGGGTTGACATCATATAGATTTCTTCTCTGGTTAGGCCCTTCTCTCCCAGGACTGATTGCTGTGGCTTAAAATCCCTAGAACTGCCTCCTGAGTCCGATTGCCTGACCCCTAATAGGCCTGGCTCTCTGACTCCTTTAAGTCAACAGATCCTTCCAAGAAGAGAGAAGGATGCAGCCCAGGAAAGGGCTGGAATAAGTTCTCTCAGTTATTAATGACTAGTAGCTGCATTCAGAGCAACACCCCTCACAGGCTCACCATCTGGTGCAGATGACTCATCCCAGATAGCAAAGGGAGTCCTGCCCTGATAAGCCGGAAACAAGGCAGATGGGCCTCCTGGGTGGTGAACTTCCAGGAGGACCACAGCCACGGATGCCACTGTCTCACCTCTCCTCTCTTCTCCTTTTCTTCAGGTTCAAGATAAGCACATCCTGGTGATATAACTTTTACCTTATTTCAGGCATTTTGTTATGTCTCTCGCCCTCTTTCTATTTCCCTTTCTTTCCCACTCTGAGGTATTTTTTTTTATATTCCTTCTCTCCATGACTTTTTCCTTCTGCCTCTTCTCTTCCTTGTCTCTACCTCTCTCCCAAAGCTGTCTCTCTACCTCTTGCCTCTCTCCTGTCTTGCTGTTGTTTATCTTTCCCCTTCTTTATTAGGGCACATCACACAGTCTGTGTTCAAACATAGGAAGTCAAAGATGGCAGCCCAGAGAGGTCTCCCAAGTGGACACCTTGTGAGAGCGCCCTCATCTCTCCAGGCATGACACCCTCAGGGTAGAGGTTCCATATTTTCTTTTTTTTTTTTTTTTTAAGACAGAGCCTCAAGCTGTTGCCCTGGGTAGAGTGCTGTGGCATCACAGCTCACAGCAACCTCCAACTCGGGCTCAAGCAATTCTCCTGCCTCCGCCTCCCAAGTAGCTAGGACCACAGGTGCCTGCCGCAGTGGCTGGCTATTTTTTGGTTGCAGCCATCATTGTTGTTTGGCAGGCCTGGGCTGGATTTGAATCCACCAACTCAGGTGTATGTGGCTGGTGCCTTAACCACTTGAGCCACAGGCACGGAGCCGAGGTTCCACATTTCTTCTGCCCTCTGAAGACTGCTGTGCCATCACAACTCACAGCAACCTCCAACTCTTGAGCTTAAGTGATTCTCTTGCCTCAACCTCCTGAGTAGCTGGGACTATAGGTGCCTGCCACAATGCCTGGCTATTTTTAGACACTGGGTCTAGCTCTGGCTCAGGTTGGTCTTGAACTCATGAACTCAGGCAATCCATCCACCTTAGCCTCCCAGAGTACTAGGATTACCCATGTGAGCTACCTCACCCAGTAGACCACATACTATCTGTGTTGAGATCCAGAGTCTCCTCTGTCACCTGGAGACTGGTACCTTTGTTACAGCCCAACCAGGTTCATTGCTCACTGCTCAAGAGGAAGGCAATACACCGAGGCAGCAGGTGTTACAGTGGAGAATGAGTTTAATATCACAGGCACCATGTGAAGAGACAGGAGGAAATTCTCAAATCCATCTCCTTGAGAATTTGGAAAAAAGAATTTTTAAAGAAGTTTGATGGACCAAGAGCTAGGTATTTGGATCTGCTGATTTGGGATGAACTCATAGGGTCAGGAAGCAGAAATTGTCTTCTTATTTATGCATGGGGGTAATAAGACCAGTTGAGTCAGTTGGTATGACCACAGGTCTGGGTGGGTCAGTTGGTCCACCAGAATGCAGGGCCAGAAAGATACCTCAAAAATTAGTCTTAGGTTTCACAAGGATGTCATCTATGGGAGCAGTAAAGAAAGCTAAGAGGCTTAGCACCTATAGCTCAGTGGTTAGGGTGCTGACCACATACACTGAGGCTGGCGGGTTCGAACCTGGCGTGGGCCTGCTAAACAACAAGGACAATTACAATAAAAAAAAATAGCTGAACCTTGTGGTGGACTCCTGTAGTCCCAGCTACTTGGGAAGCTGAGGCAAGAGAATCACTTGAGCCCAAGAGTTTGAGGTTGCTGTGAGCTGTGACAGCACAGCACTCTACCAAAAGCCACAAAGTGAAACTCTGTCTCAAAAAAAAAAAAGACAACTACTTTAAATTGCACATGAACTTTATGGCCACCCTGTATACTTTAATTACACCTATACCTTTGCAGAGTTCAGACTCCTACCACAGTTTCCACCTTGTGGCCATGTATTTATTTATTTGTGTGTGTGCCCCTTGATTAATTTTATAAGGGTGTTTCACCTGAGTCCCTTATAACAAGTCCTAATTCTCCACTCCAGAGTGCAGGGGCTGTCAATCCTATGGTAGGAGTGGTCCCAGGGCCCATCCTCTGTCTATGCCACAGAAGAGGAAGGCTACCATGGAGCTAATGCTGTGCCTCTATGGTTTGCTCTGATGTGGTGACTGAGGAACTGTAAGGAAGAAGGTGAAGACACTATGACAGAAGGTCCCCACCTCTGCCTCCACCCTGTCAGCTCTTGTTTTATCTGGGATTTTTTGTTTTTGAGACAGTCTCAGTATGTTGCCCTTGGTAGAGTGCTGTAGCATCACAGCTCATAGTAACCTCAAACTCTTGGGCTTAAGCCATTCTCTTGCCTCAGCTTCCCAAGTAGCTGGGACTACAGATGCCCACCGCAACGCCTGGCTGTTTTTATTTATTTTTTATTTTTTTGGCCAGCGCTGGGTTTGAGCCTGCCACCTCCAGCATAGGGGGCCGGTGCCCTACCCTTTTGAGCCACAGGTGCCACCTGCCTGGCTGTTTTTAGAGATGATGTCTTGTTCTGGCTCAAACTGATCTTGAACCAGTGAGCTTAAACAATCCACTCGCCTCCCAGAGTGCTGGGATTACAGGCATGAGCCACTGAGCCCAGCCTGTATTATCTGTTTTATATTTAACCAGGTGCAACTAGGGGCCTGCCTCTTCCTTAAAATCTAGAAGAAGTTGCCTTAGTCCCTCTTCCCATTCCCCAGTCCTATAGGCATGAAAGTCCAAACCCTTTCAAAGCTTTCTGTTCCTGCAGGGTAAACTTTCTCCACTGCCTGCTCTGCCCCCTTGGCAAGGCATGGCACTCAATACATGCTTATCGGCTCGGCGCCTGTGGCTCAATCGGCTAAGGCGCCAGCCATGTACACCTAAGGTGGCGGGTTCGAGTCCCCAGCCCGGGCCCGCCAAACAACAATGATGGCTGCAACCAGAAAATGGCTGGGCGTTGTGACCGGCGCCTGTGGTCCCAGCTACCTGGAGGCGGAGGCAGGAGACTCGCTTGAGCCCAGGAGTTGGAGGTTGCTATGAGCTGTGATGCCATGGCACTCTACCCAGGGGGATAACTTGAGGCTCCGTCTCAAAAAAAAAAAATACATGCTTATCAGACATCTGTGTTGGAGGCACCATTCCAAATGCTGGAGAGATAGCAGTGAGGAAGAGTCAACAGCCTTCCTCGAGCAGCTAGAGGTAAAAGAATACATAGTGAAAATAAGATGGAGTCAGGCAGGCTAGGGCAGATGCAGCTACTCTGGTCAGTTTAGGTCCTGCCTGACCTTCACCCCCTGTCTCCCATTCTTACTGTTCGGTAAATTTAGCTCCCACCCTAAAGATGCCTATCTTGAGTAGTTTAGGTGGACTGATTTATGGGATTAACTTTTAAATTGGAATGTTATTTAGGATCATGAGTTATACTAATTATTGTTCCCTATGGCTCATGGGTTTGGGTGATTATTGTTTAAGATAAGGGTTTACATGGTCTTCACTTTGAACCCAAATGTATAAAACTGTAATGTATGAAAGAACAGAACGGTCTTGGACAGGCTACTCTCACTGTTCTCCAGAATCTTGGCCTTCTGACAAAGTTTGGTGGTCCTATTCCCAATATCTTTGTGTATTGGCTGACAGTGACAGGTGGCTGGACATTCTTTGTCCAGTAACATAGAGGACAAGGGAAAGCTCCCCCACCCCCACCCTACTTACCCTCTAGCCCTAGAAAGGTTTGCTGAAAATGAACTGACAATAGGCAGATTAATAGGAGAAAAAGGCATACAAAATTTATTTAACAAACATACGCATAAGCATGATGAATTGCAAGAGAATGATTAACCAGTTAACACAATGAGATCTACATGCTTCTAAACCCTTCTTCATAGGAGAAGAGCAGCTGGGGGGTGTAGCCATTTTGAGGGGTAGTAAAGAGTTTCTAGGGGGAATGAATGAACCTGGGAGACTGAAACTGACTTGTAAATGATTCTCTTTGGAATTTGAACGAGCCCAAGAGTCAGGCCATCTTGGGAAAAAGTCTGACCAGGTATGTTTGCATTCTTTGGCCTTGTCAGGAAGGGGATGGAGGGCACCTGTGATCTCTTTGGCTGGTTCAGTCTTAAGGTGGAGGAGAGAATATCAGAGAAAAGTCTCATTCTGTGCTTTGGCAGAGACAGAGGGTTGAGGGGATAGATGCAGGGAAGACCAGAGAGACTTCTTTAGCTTAGCATGCCAAAGAGCCATATGTGGAAGTTGCATTTTCTGAGCCCCAAGAAAGCTCAAACAAATGAATATATAAGTTGCTACACACAAAGTCAGTGCTACAACATGAACAAAGCAGAGTGGCAACACAGAGAGACACAGGGAAGCTGCCTTTTCAACTTGGGAAGCTTCTCTTGTACCCTTTGTGAAGAGACCAGATTGAAGTGTTGGATAGAAATACAGATATTTGGGTAAAGAGTGGTCCAGGCGGAGAGAACAATAAGTCCCAAAGCCCAGAATGGGAAATATGTGTGTGATAAATTTGGAAACAGCAAGGAGGGCAGGGTGGCCTCTGGGAAGCCAGGGAAGCCAGTGGGTGGTGAGGTCTGGGCAGTAGCCAGCAGGCAGATGGTGCCAGGCCTGGGAGTCTGGCTTCTATTCTGAGAGTTAAGGGAGCCACGGAAGGGTTTTGAGCAGGGAAGTACATTTTCGTGTTTGCATTTTAGATGGAATACTCTCCAGATTTTGATTAAGTGGAGGATAGACTTGGGCAGGTAGGAATGGAAACGGGAGGCAGGGCAGGAGTGGTGTGGCTCATTCCCCCCCCAACCCCCCCCCTTCTCAGGTCAAGCAGCTTTGCCTTCTTTTCAGAGTCCTGGTGCAAATTCAGACCCTCTGACGGGGATGTCCCTCTTCATCCCCATCAAAATGTTTCAAAATATTTTTCCAAACAATTGGGAAAATCTGTTTCCCATTAAGAAAAAAAATTCTCTGCCTTTTATTACATACTCCATGTGTAGGCATTTCCTTTGAACAATGAGTCTCATCACAAAGACAAATTTGAGTGCTCCTCCAATGACTAAACTTTAGTGAGCAGAAATGACTTTACCAAGCTGCAAAGGGGGTCCCTCCACTCCCCTAGCCCCATCTCCTATGTCCCACACTCCAGGCCCAACAACGGCCTCCAGCTAATCTTCACTCTTTGCCTAAAATGCCATGCCTTTTCTGCCCACATAGAAGCCTCCAGAATATTCAGACACTAACATCACCAGCTTGCACCCACCACCAAACCTTCTCTCACAAGGGCCTCAGCTCTCAGCTCCTCCACTTTATTTACTTTTTTTTATTTCCTTGCTTATTTTTTATTTTTATTTCTTTGCTTTTTGTTGTTGTTGTTGAAACAGAGTCCCCACCTTATGCCCTGAGCAGAGTGCAATAGCATCATAGCTCACTGCAACCTCAGACTCGGGCTGTGGGCATCCCTGCTGCCTCAGCCTCTGGAAGCCACTGGGATTACAGGCGCTTGCCTTGGCACCCAGCTGGGTTTTTCCATTTTTTTAGGAGTCGGTCTCACGCTTGCTCAGGCAAGTCTCAAACTCCTGAGCTCAAGTAGTTCTTCCTCCTCAGCCTCCCACAGTGCTGGGATTACAGACACATAACCACCACGCCCCCCTGGAGCTCCTCCACTTTAAATAGAATTGTCATTCAGTTCCCTGGCCTCCCATGTGCTTCCTACATTTCTCTATTATGGTTCTAATTACCCTGCACTGTAATTTATCTGTTTACATAGAACCCTTCATGAGCTCATTCTAAGGCAGAGACCAGGTCTTATTCATTTCTGAATTCCCAGTCCCTAGCATCACATCCGGTACTGAGTAGACACTTCATCAATGATTGCCAAATGACTAAGTGAGGCAGCACCCTTGGTCTAGGCTGCAGCAAGACTTCTAGCAAATATTCCTCCTTTGTCTTTTCACATAACTGTGTCACTCCTGTTGCAGGATTTAAGTTTTAATTGTTTAATTTTTTTTTTTCTTGCAGCTCAGAAGTTTATTAATGAAGGGGGTTGGGGTAGCTGGTGTTTACATGCTTGACCCCTGCAGCCTTGTATCCTGGCTGTAGTGAGGAAGATGGCTGGTTTCTCTGCTGGCCACAGGTGATATCACCCCA
>CAUYQV010072328.1:0-13271 GCA_963574575.1 Galagoides demidoff | reverse complement strand
AATCCCCAGCCCAGGCCCACCAAACAACGATGATGGCTGCAACCAAAAAAAAATGGCCAGGCGTTGTGGTGGGCGCCTGTGGTCCCAGCTACTTGGGAGGCGGAGGCAGGAGACTCGCTTGAGCCCAGGAGTTGGAGGTTGCTATGAGCTGTGATGCCATGGCACTCTGCCCAGGGGAATAGCTTGAGGCTCTGTCTCAAAAAAAATAAATAAATAAATAAGAGAATCTCTTAAACCCAAGAGTTAGAGGTTGCTGTGAGTTGTAATGCTACTGCACTTGACCAACTCTGTCTCAAAAAAAAAAAAAAAAAGGAAATATCTTGTGACAGTAGGTGTGGTTTTCTTTCAGCAGAGAAGCTATGGGAGATTTTCCTTTTTTCTTTTTTTTCTTTTTTTTCTTTTTTTTGAGACAGAGCCTCAAACTGTCCCCCTGGGTAGAGTGCCATGGCTTCACTGCTCACAGCAATCTCCAACTCCTGGGCTCAAGCAAGTCTCCTGCCTCAGCCTCCCAAGTAGCTGGGACCACAGGCACTCGCCACAACACCCGGCTATTTTTTGGTTGCAGCCATTATTGTTGTTTGGCAGGCCTGGACTGGATTTGAACCCGCCACCTTAGGTGTATGTGGCTGGCACCTTAGCCACTTGAGCCACAGGCGTCAAGCCTCCTTTTTTCTTAATTTAAAAAAATTTCTATGACAAGCAGATTTTCTTATATGGGGAGTGGAAAAAAAGGATATTTTTATTTGTTAAGTAAAAGGCACTGGTCTCAAGATTAATCCTTTAGGGATTGTTGCTCATTTGGGTAGATGTTAAAGAATGCCTTTACTTATATTTAAGATATTTAATATATTAATACTCTCTCATTTTTATTTTTTTCTTTTAGGAAGCTATCATACAAATAATGAAAATGAGAAAGAAAATTAGTAATGCTCAGCTGCAGACTGAATTAGTAGAAATTTTGAAAAACATGTTCTTGCCACAAAAGAAAATGATAAAAGAGCAGATAGAGTGGCTGATAGAGCACAAGTACATCAGAAGAGATGAGTCCGACATCAACACCTTCATTTACATGGCATAACCTTGAATATCATCGACAATATTAAGAACCCAAATTTTGGAGTGCTTGGGCAGAAAGTTCTAACAGTTTGTGCTGGAGAAAGGCTTATTTGGACTTTGATTACATAAATAATCTCTGCCTTACCTTACACAACAACTCTATTTTGCCAATCACATTAGTTAGCATGGTGGCGTTCCCTTCATGTTGCACACTCTTTAACAGCATGCTGTTTTGTGGAGAAACTTGCATTCATGAAGAGCCCTTTATGAACTTTTAAAAGTAAATTTGATTTATACCCACTGGGAGAAATACAG
Source organism: Galagoides demidoff (assembly GCA_963574575.1). Lineage (NCBI taxonomy): Eukaryota > Metazoa > Chordata > Mammalia > Primates > Galagidae > Galagoides > Galagoides demidoff. Next base: position 11,900 of record CAUYQV010072328.1, on the reverse strand, counting down.
CTGGGAAGGGTGAGGGCGGGGTTCTTGTTGCTTTCTTTCCTCTTTTTTCCTCTCTTAGAAAAATGTACTTGCACAAGGAAGGATTTTCAGATATTCATGCACTGAAAAATACTGTTATCTTTTGTTCTTAAACAATGCAATTAAAACTAGAAATAGCACTGTTGGTTTCTTTTAATGAAAAAGGTGAGCTGATCAGTGCAACATTGGGAAAGCGCAGATACAGGCGAGAAGTATTTAAGAGTATCAAATTGTTTGTTCAAACACTGCTTCAGTATAATAACTGGATTTTAATGGTGACCTAAAAATGGTATTAAATATTTCTAACTTACAAATGTTGGGTTTCTTTAAGCAGGAGACTGCTGTTTTAGCTGTTTGTTGTTAAATGATGAGGTGTTTTTTTTTGTTGTTTTGTTTTGTTTTTTAAATCTTACATGGCTGGACAGCTTGTTTTGAAAGAGTGAAGCTTATGTTAATTGTTGCTTCAACTGTTTAAAAAAAATTTATGGAGATAGCTAGGTCATTATGATTGCAGAGTCAAAATAGCAAAACAAACATATTAAGTGTGTTTATTAACACACTTAATATTTATATACCTAATATTTATTATGCATATCTAAATTTATTAAAAACAATGCGGAGATCTCCTGCTCTGCTATAATACAGTTATGTAACTGATCTCTTAATCTGTAGTGTAGAACTATTTTGGTATTTTGAAGTCTCATGATTAGGGATTTACAGCCTCAGGTTTCTGGAAAGAAAGACATTTCTCTTTTAAAAGGTCATAATTAAGTTATCAGTCACCTAGAAGGAAGAGAAAAAACACAAGACCTGAAAAGCATAAGCAAAATTGCTGCAATCTTCATATGAGCAGTAAACTTGCCAAATATATGTACATATATATTTATATATTTTAAAAATAAACATTTTTAAAATGTTCAGAAGGCAACATTTACCATGTTCCTTTCAGTCAATCCAAAGTAGCAACTTACTAGTTGCTGGCAACTGAATAACCCAGAGTAGTAGAAATTTTAAGACTTGAGGACTTGAACAATTTAAAAGAGAACAATTTATTCCCCATTGGGAAACGATGCCTCAACACGGATTTTTACTCATTGTGGTGCACGTTTCAAATTTTCTTGCTAATTATTTTATATCTTGTTTGATGTTAAGTAATATTTCTAAAGAATGGTTTTGAAGATAATAGGAAATGGACTGCGGCAAGGCATTCAGTATTACATTACAGCAGAGTGCTTCTAGGAACATTGTGTAGAATCTGTAACCAGCCTCAAGAGGCTTTGTGAACTGCCTGCTAGAAAGGAAAATAAATTTAAAACATGTAAGGTTTTGTTGATTACAGCTATATACCTGGTCTGAAACTCATAGGAAATTGGAATTTGGTTTATAATTTAAAATCTTAATGCATCTTTAAGGTAGCACATGTCAATTATTAGAACAAGCATATTGTGATGAATCAAACTAAAATTAGTGCTCACTGTCTTCTCTAATTAGATGACTGCTAACAATGGGTAAATTTGAAATTTAGAAGAGAGAGTTTTATAGTGATAGTGGTCCTTGTGTCTGACAGATAGTTTGGTATTGGCGTATCTGCTTGTTTCGCTACAAGAATGCCAAAGGAAGAAACAATGGGAGGAACAATTACAGGCCATTTTTTAAAATTTAGAATTTGTTGTTTTAAACCATAATTGTTCTCAGTAGTCTTTGGAATTTCTAATCTTTTTGGTCATTTAAGAATGAGAGCCATGATGTTTTGATTTATAAAGGCAAATTTAATGCAAAAGTGGGTAACACTAAATCCATAGTGAAGTTTTCTATTAAATTTTATAACTTTTTTAATAGCTAATTATGTCCTAATTGTATTTTGGGGATTGAATAGCAGCAAATACTGTAACCTTACAGTTTTCATCACTTTTTTTGTTACATATACAAAAGTTTAACTACTTTTTGGTGTTTATGGAAAACCAATTTAGTTGACAAGGTGCCTATATTATTGAATTTTCTTTTAATATTTTGACAATAGATTTGCTAATTAAATAAAAAAAGATTGAAAATATTACCAGCAGTTTGCTAAAGGTACAGAATCACAGTTAGTATCCTTTATCAGGTCCCTTGTCTCCAAATGTGCACTTAAAATTAGTGCTAAATGAGCAGGGAGGAAGCCTGACATAGTTAAGGGAAAAGAAAACACTCCCCCTAAAATATACATACATATATATTTAATTTTTTATGATTAATATGGCAATAGGATACTTCACAGGTTAACTTAAGCTTTGAACACTCATCTAATTTAAAGATGGATGTGTCTGGAAAACATTAACCTTTGTTGCCATCTCATTGCCAGAATAAGTAGACATGAAACAAAGTGAAAATATGTAACAATTTCGATGCTTACTATGGAATAAACATTAGAACATTACTGCTCCAGTGATTTAATGAGGATCTTGAAATAAATTCTGAAGTCTTCCGATTTTTACATGTATTAGAGGGGTCCCTGAATTCTTTCAACTTGTTTAAGTCTCTTGCTCTTATTTTGTGCATAAATGTTAAAATTTCCAAAATGAAATGTTAGTTGTTCTTACTTTTACTTTTTATTACATTTAATACAAAATACAACCTGAGTAGTTAAAAAGTATTTTGCATTATTTGCAGTAGGATGTCATTAGAGCTGCTCAAGGGGCAAATTTTAAAACTTCAATTTGGGTGAAAGATTTGCTAGTTTTACAGAAAGATTTGCTATCTTAAACTCAAGCTTGTTTTTCTATTTTCATGTAAATGACTGGGATGCTGTCTTATAAATTCTTCCAAGGTCATGTTTGTGAAATAAACATCACATGAGAGCTTTCCTGTCATCGACACCATATGCCATCTGGAGTGTTGAACAAATTTAAGTTCCTAAGTTGTCATCTATCTTCATATGGTCTCTACGATTTTGAATGTGTGCCACTACATACTGAGATGATAATGCTGTACAATTTTAAATGGTAGCAGTTTCTGTATGCAGTAGGCTGAAATATTTTGATGAACTGCTTAATTTTTGGATTTTATTTTTTAAGTTGTATAATTTATTTTCTTGCAAAATAAAAATGTAATATAAAAGCTTTCACCTATTCAGAAAATGTTGATGTTCTACTATGAAATAATTCCTAAGAGTTTAAAATTTTTATAGGAGGTATGTTTCAAGATGAAATAGTAAATTGCAGCCAGCCTTAGGAAACAGATGTATAAAAAAAAAATTTTATTTCAGATTCTCAAATTCTAATTCAAAATGAAAGCAGTCAGAAATGTGGCTTTTCAACTGATAGTATGTGGCTGTTGTACCTGAAGCAGGTCAAAAATTTCAAACCTGAATAACAAATTATTTTACATTTGGATAATCTGAAAATTTGTGAAATGCTTTTTAAGCTAGTGATAATTCAGTAATGTTAGGAAGATGGATAGTATGCTTGATAGCAATTAGATACTGATCGAGTGAGCAGTTTAATAATCAGAAAGCTGACTGTAGGCCATACACACTGATTTTTAAAACGAAAACCATGGCAGGCACAGGGGCTCACACCTGTAATCCTAGCACGAAAGGAGGTTGAGGTAGGAGGATCCCTTGAGCCCAGGAGTTCAAGACCAGCCTGAGCAAGAAAGAGACCCTGTCTCTACTAAAAATAGAAAAATTAGCCAGGTATTGTGGGGAGTGCCTATAGTTCTAGCTACTTGGGAGGTTGAGACCAAAGATCGCTTGAACCCAGGAGTTCAGGGTTGCTCTGAGCTAGGCTGACGCCATGGCATTCTTGCCTGAGGAACAAAGGGAGACTATCTCACAAAAAAAAAAGATAGCTGACTATAGAAAACTTGGAATTGCATACAGGGACTTAACCCATTTATGCCTTACCTTCCATTATTGGACTAGTCGGGACGTGGGAGTTATGTGTATCCTACTGCTCTAGGTCATTGCTGAGGTCTGATTTTTCACACGTCTGCCTCCCTTAGGAGGTATGTTTTGTCACATGGTGCACAGAGTTAGTCACTGCTGGGAGCTTGTCAAACAGTCATGCAAAGAATTGAGAAATTTCAACCTCTGACATAAATGGGTTAATTGCATAGAGGAACTACATTTGAAATTTAAGGCCAGGTGCCATGGCTTTCAGCACTTAGGAGGAGGAAAGATCCCTTGAAGCCAAGAGTTTGATACCAGGCTAGGCAATATAACAAGACCCCAAAGATGCTGTGTCTGCAAGATGCTAAAGAAAAATTGTGGTGGTGTGTGCCTATTGTCTTAGCTACTGGAGACGCTGAGACAATAGGATCACTTGAGCCCAGGAGTTTGAGGTTGCAATGAGCTATAGTATCCTGGGAGACAGAGCAAGACCTTGTGTCAAGGAAACAAAACCCCCAAACAGACTTACTGTTTAAAAGTTTAAGCTTTTGGGCTCCCTTATTTGCACGGGCCCTTTCCAAGGCCCTGGGTGAGTCTCTAGGAGATTTGTATTTGTAATTTTGTATTATTATTATTTGTAGAGGCAAGAGTCTCACTCTGTCGTCCTCAAGTAGAGTGCTGTGGTGTCACACAGCTCACAGCAACCTCCAACTCCTGGGCTTAGGCAATTCTCTTGGCTCACAATTTTTTTGTTGCAGTTTGGCCAGGGCCGGGTTCAAAGCCACCACCCTTGGCACCCTACCCACTGAGCCACAGGCGCCACCTGTAATTTTTGTATTCTTCATTTTTTTTTTTTTTGAGACAGAGCCTCAAGCTGTCCCCCCTGGGTAGAGTGCTGTGGCATCACAGCTCACAGCAACCTCCAACCCCTGGGCTCAAGTGAGTCTGCTGCCTCAGCCTCCCAAGTAACTGGGACCACAGGTGCCCGCCACAACACCTGGTTATTTTTTGGTTGCAGCCATCGTTGTTTGGCGGGCCTGGGCTGGATTCGAACCCGCCATCTTAGGTGTATGTGGCTGGCTCCTTAGCCAGTTGAGCCACAGGTGCCGAGCCCTGTATTATTATTCTTTTTTTTTTTTTTTTTTGAGACAGAGCTTCAAGCTATCCCCCTGGGTAGAGTGCCATGGCATCACAGCTCATAGCAGCCTCCAACTCCTGGGCTCAAGTGAGTCTCCTGCCTCCGCCTCCCAAGTAGCTGGGACCACAGGCGCCCGGCCATTTTTTTTGGTTGCAGCCATCATTGTTGTTTGGTGGGCCCGGGCTGGGGATTCGAACCTGGCGCCTTAGCCGATTGAGCCACAGGCGCCAAGCCGTGTATTATTATTCTTAAAGAAGGTCTCCAAAGTATCAAGTTCAGTTGAGCCCTACCGAAACAGCATAAAAAGAAACCAATCTGGTTCAAAGTAGGACTGAATGAATGAGAGCGTCTGTGCATAACGACAGAGTTAAAAGTTTCAAATGGGCAGGCTTTGTTTCCAATTCCCCATTCTAGGCTATACAATCAAATAATGGATGTTTTGTGTCATTGTACTGTTTTGACTCGTGTACAATGTGAACAGAAGTGATGATGGAGGAGTTCCAGATTTTTGTAAACATCTCATTCTGTGTAAATTTCAAGGATTTACACAGCAAATGTTATTCTTTAATGGTGAGATCCTAGAGTGAGTAAAGCGAGTATCAGCACACTCTGTGGATTGGCTGTGGCCTAGTGTCAGGAGTCAAACCTAGATCTCTCCTGCTTCTCGTTTATCTAGAGAATGACAGAAGACTTCTGTGGATGTTAATGGCTTCTACTATTTTAATTTTAATAAGGAAGTGTATTTATTTATATATACTAGGATTACTGAGGTGGCTACTACTAATTAACATTTTTCTTCAGCAGTGGTTGATGGTTGAAAGTGAGCAATAAAGGCTTGGCACCTGTGGCTCAAGCAGCTCAGGCACCAGCCACATACATACACCTGAGCTGGTGGGTTCAAATCCAGCCCGGGCCTACCAGAAACAAGACAGCTGCAACCAAAAAAAATAGCTGGGCATTGTGGCGGGTGCCTGTAGTCCCAGCTACTTGGGAGGTGGAGGCGAGAGAAACGCTTGAGCCCAGGAGTTGGAGGTTGCTGTGAGCTGTGATGCCACAGCACTCTACACAGGGCGACAGCTTGAGGCTCTGTCTCAAAAAAAAAAAAAAAGAAAGAAAGAAAGTAAGCAATAGAAACCAGGAAGGCATAAATCCAAGGAGATAACCAACTTTGCACTTAGCAGGGCAGTGGCTCATGCATGTAATCCTAGCACTCTGGGAGGCCGAGGCAGAAAGATCACTTGAATTTAGAAGTTCGAGAACAGCCTGAGCAAGAGGCAGACCCCCTATCTCTATTAAAAATAGAAAAATTAGCCAGGTATTGTGTTGCACACCTGTAGTACCAGCTATTCCAGGGGCTGAGGCAAGAGGATCGCTTCAGCCCAGGAGTTTGAGGTTGCTGTGAGCTGGGCTAATGCTGTGGCACTCTAGCCTGGGCCACAAGGTGAGAGTGTATCTCATTTTTAAAAAAATGGCTCAGTGCCTGTAGCACAGTGGTTATGGTTATGGCACCAGCCACATACACCAAAGGTGGTGGGTTCGAACTCCGCCCGGGCCAGCTAACCAACAATGACAACTGCAACAAAAAATAGCCAGGCATTTGGCGGGTGCCTGTATCCCCAGCTACTTGGGAGGCTGAGGCAAAAGAATCACTTGAGTCCAAGAGTTGGAGGTTGCTGTCAGCTGTGACGCCAGAGCACTCTACCGAGGGCGACATACTAAGACTCTGTCTCGGAAAAAAAGAAAAGCTGACACTCTTTTTTAAGAGACCACAATTGTGCCCTTAAAAAAGTGGAAGAGTGGAGCACGAGAATGCTTTACATGGTCCTTTTTTTGTGGCTGCTAAATATGTGATTAAATTTTCTTCTCCCCTAGTCTACCTTACCTCCTTCATTCTCAGCAGATGGTCTTGCTTTGAAAAACTAAGCAGAGAAAATAAGACCTCCACACATGAACTTTTATAACTTGCCTTTCTTCCAACTCTAAACTTAACCTCTAATAATGGACATCTTCATCTGCCTATGTGTGACAGAGGGACAGATAGATACCTGACTTCTTCCTCCAGGCCGACTATTTGACTCTTCTCGGAATCTCATCCTCTCCCGCCTCCTGTCTTTTGCTTCATAAATATCTACTTCTCCTAAACCTTTCCAACATTCTTTTCGTGTTGTTTGTGTTTTAGAGACAGGATCTGTCACCCAGGCCGGAGTGCAGTGGCCTCATAGCTTACTATAATCTCCAATTCCTGGGCTCCATCAATCCTCCTGTCTCAGCCTGTCAAGTAGCTGAGACTACATGTGCAAATAGCAGGGAACCTTTTCAAGACGTAGTCTGGCTCCATCTGGCCTCCGCGAGCCTGGCCCTGCCCTGGGAGCCTTTCGTCCTTCCTTCACTTTGCTCTGTCTCTGGCCCTTTCCCTCCAGGCTGACTTGTGCTCCCCACAGATCCTTCCTGGATAACCCCATCTTTATTTCTGGCTTCTGCTGAAATAGAGGGCTGTAGGGGACACCAAGAGTCAGACGACCTCTGAGCAAGATGATCTGCAGCTGAGGGGTGGACCCTCGGGCCATTTGTCCACATGTGCTCCTTGTGGAGAAAGAGCCCAGCCTTCAGCACACAGTCATTTGTTAATTACTCCCCTCACCTGTGTTGTTCTGTCTCAATAAAAGGCTGGTGCAGAGGTTGCTCGGGTTGGCCCTGCTAAGAAGGGCTAGCCCGCCTCCTATCAGCTTGTACTTTTAATCCATGTCACGCCTGGTTCCTTCCTGCTGTGATCAAGACCAGGGCCCCAGGGGCCCAAGGGGTTGCGACAGAGGGCTTTGGGTAGTATAGACATTTTAACAATATTGATGGATAGTTGATTCCATCCACGAGTCACATGCCTAATCTCCTTAGCAAATGTCCAAACACACTTGGTGTACTCTTTAACCTTCTCGTCCTTTGCGGTATAGCTAGGCTGAGAATTATTCTTTTTTTTTTTTCATTTTTCTAAAAATTTCAGATTAAGGGGCAGCACCTGTGGCTCAAAGGAGTAGGGTGCTGGCCCCATATGCCGGAAGTGGTGGGTTCAAACGCAGCCCTGGCCAAAAACTGCAAAAAAAATGTCAGATTAATATGAAGGGTAAAAGTCAGAGTTGTAGTTGTGTCCTATAGCCAGGGAGTGTGCTATATATTCGTGCATTATACTCATTGGGTGAGAAGCTACTGAACTCCTCCCTCCCTACCCCCTTCTTGAATTTATTTTTATTATTTTTTTTGAGACAGAGCCTCAAGCTGTCACCCTGGGTAGAGTGCTATGGCGTCACAGCTCACAGCAACCTCCAACTCCTGGGCTTAGGCAATTCTCTAGCCTCAGCCTCCCAAGTAGCTGGGACTACAGGCACCTGCCACAACACCCAGCTATTTTTTGGTTGTAGTTGTCGTTGTTTGGCAGGCCCAGGTTGGGTTCGAACCCACCAGCCTCAGTGTATGTGGCTGGCACCATAACCACTGTGCTATAGGCACCAAACCTATTGCTAAGATTTTATTATTTTTGTGTTAATGTTCATTGATAATGTCAGTATATAGTTTTCTTTTTTTGTTGTGCCCTTTCCGAACTTTGGTATCAGGGTGATATTTGCTTTGTAGGAGTTGGGGAGGATTCTTTCCTCCTCTAGGTTATGGAATAGATCCTGCAATACTGGTATCAGTTCTTCTTTGAAGGTTTGGTAGAATTCTGTTGTGAATCCATCTGGTCTGGGACTTTTTGTTGTTGTTGTTGCTTGAAATTGGTCTGTTTAAGAGTTCTGTTTCTTGGCTTGGCACCTGTGGCTCAAGTGGCTAAGGCACCAGCCACATACACATAAGGTGGTGGGTTCGAATCCAGCCCGGGCCCACCAAACAACAATGACGGCTGCAACCAAAAAATAGCTGGGTGTTGTGGCAGGCACCTGTGGTCCCAGCTACTTGGGAGGCTAAGGCAGGAGACTTGCTTGAGCCCAGGAGTTGGAGGTTGGTGTGAGCTGTGATGCCACAGCACTCTACCCAGGGGGACAACTTGAGGCTCTGTCTCAAAAAAAAAAAAAAAAGAGTTCTATTTCTTCTTGGCTGGGTTTGCGGAGGTAGTGTGATTTCAGAAATTTGTCTATTTCCTCCATATTTTCCAATTTCCAGGTGTAGAGATTTTTGTAGTATTCAGTGAAGATCTCTCTGTGGTATTGGTTATTTCTCCTTTTTCTTTTCTGATGAACTTTATTAGAGATTTCACTTTTCTGTTTCTAGTTAATCTGGCCAAGGGTGTATCAATTTTGTTCGTCTTTTCAAAAAAACAATTTTTTGTTTTATTTTCTTCTGAATGATTCTTTCGTTCTTGATTTTGTTTAGTTCCGATCTGATTTTGGTTATTTCTTTTCTTCTGCTGAGTCTGAGATTGGATTGTTCTTCCTTTTCCAATTCCTTATGATGAGTTATTAGATTGTTGACTCACACTCTTTCTGATTTTTGTATTATGGGCATATAATACAATAAATTTTTCTCTTAGACTACCTTTCCAATATCCCAGAGGTTTTTTTTTTTTTCTTTAGAGACAGTTTCACTTTGTTGCCCTTGGTAGAGTCCCGTGGCATCACAGCTCACAGCAACATCTAGCTCTTACCTCAGCCTCTGTAGTAGCTGGAACTATAGGCACCTGCCACAACGCCTGGCTGTTTTTTTTATTGCAGTTTGGCCAGGGCCAGGTTTAAACCCACCACCCTCAGTATATGGGGCCGATGCCCTACTTACTGAGTCACAGGTGCCACCCCAGAGGTTTTGATAGATTGTGGCTTCATTCTCATTTTGTTTAAGGAATCTAATGATTTCCTTCTTTATCTCTTTTTTTGTTTTTGAGACAGTCTCACTATGTTGCCCTCAGTAGAGTGCTGTGGCATCACAGCTCACAGCAACCTCAAACTCTTGGGCTTAAGCAATTCTTTAGCCTCAGCCTCCCAAGTAGCTGGGACTACAAGTGCCTGCCACAATGCCTGGCTATTTTTTTTGTTGCAGTTGTCATTGTTGTTTAGCTGGCCCAAGCCAGCCTCAAACCTGCCAGCCTTGGTGCACATGGCAGGCATCGTAACCACTGTGCTACAGGCACGAAGCCCTTTATCTCCTCTTTGACCAAGTTACTGTTTAGTCCATGCCTTTGTGTGAGAATGAGTGTTTCTGTTGGCATTGAGTTCCATTGTGGTACATAAAGATACAGGTTATTATATCTACTTTTTCAATTTCTCGAGGCTTGATTTGTGTTCTAGGATGTGATCAATCTTGGAGAATGATCCATGAGCTGATGGGAAGAACATGCATTCAGTAGTATTGGGATAAAATGTTCCATAGATGTCTGTTAAACCCAATTGTTCTGGAGTCTTAAACTATGTTTAAGTTCATAATTTCTTTTTTTTTGAGAGAGTCTCACTTTGTCACTCTTGGGAGAGTGCCATGGCATCACAGCTCACACCAACCTCCAACTCCTGGGCTCAAGCGATTCTCCTGCCTCCACCTCTCAAGTAGCTACAAGCGCCTGCCACAATGTCTGGCTATTTTTTGGTTGCAGCCGTCATTGTTGTTTCTTTGGGCCCAGGCTGGATTCGAACCCCCAGTTCAGGTATATGTGGCTGGGCCCCTTAGCTGCTTGAGCCACAGGCGCCAAGCCAGGAAGTTAGATGTTTTGTTTTGTTTTGTTTTGTTTTGTTTTTAGAGACAGAGTCTCACTTTATTGCCCTTGGTAGAGCTGTGGCATCACAGCTCACAGCAACCTCCAATTCCTGGGCTTAGGCGATTCTCTTGCTTTAGCCTCCTGAGTAGCTGGGACTACAGGCACCCACCACAGTGTCTGGCTGTTTTTTTGTTGCAGTTTGGCTGGGCTGGGCTTGAACGTACCACCCTCAGTGTATGGGGCTGGCGCCCTATTCACTGAGCCACAGGTGCCACCCAAAGCTAGGTTTATTTGTTTGTCTTTTTCTTTTAGACAGAATCTCACTCTGTCACCCTGGGTAGAGTGCCATGGTGTCATAGCTCACAGCAACCTGAGACTCCTGGGTTCAAGTGATCCTCTTGCCTCAGCGTCCTGAGCAGCTGGGATTATCAGTATGCACCACCACACCCAGCTAATTTTTCTATTTTTAATAGAGATGGGGTCTCACTCTTGCTCAAGCAATCATTTGCCTTGGCCTCCCACAGTGCTAGGATTACACGCATGAGCTACTGTGCCCAGCCTAGTAGAGTTTATTAATAGCATATTATCCCCCCCACCATGTGATGAGAGCCAGCAGGATGGGATTTTGTGTGTGTGTGGTGCGGGTGTCTGTGTGTGCTTATGGTGGGTGAAATATGAGTGTTTGGGGACATACTGAAGATTAAGTGCTGACAGTATTATTTTACAAAATCGTTCTGATGGTATTTAAGTTGAAAATGTTTCTTTTTTTAATTTTTAAATACCTCCATAAAATATACTAGAAATTAATTTTTGGAGAGTAAGTATGTAATAAGCTAATAGCAAGGCTCAGTGCCTGTCTTCAGTGAGTAGGGCACCAGCCACATAACACTGAGGCTGGCAGGTTCGAGCCCAGCCTGGGCCTGCTAAACAACCATGACAACTGCAACCAAAAAATAGCTGGGCATTGTGGCAGGTGCCTGTAGTCCCAGCTACTTGGGAGGCTGAGGCAAGAAGATCAATTAAGCCCAAGAGTTCAAGGTTGCTGTGAGCTGTGACTCCATGGCACTCCACTGAGGGTGACATAGTGAAACTCTGTCTCAAAAAATATACATATAGTAAAAGCTGGTTTCTTGGCTCGGCACCTGTGGCTCAATCGGCTAAGGCGCCAGCCACGTACACCTAAGGTGGCAGGTTCAAATCCCCAGCCC